>JAANIC010005963.1:62903-110075 GCA_017607545.1 Acromyrmex charruanus | reverse complement strand
TTCCCGTTACTTACGTATTTACTAAATTTGCGTTTGACCGTTTTATTCTCAGAGATAATTAAATATCTTAAATTGTAAAAATTGATATTTCTTAAAGTTTAGAAAATAAATTGCGAATGTGTACATTAAATAAAACAATTTTTAATCGAATTCTAAAATTTTTAATTTAATACTTTTACAACTATATAGTTTATTATTAAATAATTATAAATAATTAATCTGAAAACCTTTATTCATTTTTGTAGAAATTAATATTCGAATAAATGTAATATGCAGTTTCTTGAAATCGAGCATTTTTTTTACTTTTTAAGATACCGACATATTTTTTCAAAAAATAAGCTTTCGACAAACATACTCTCGTGGGGTCAACAATGATAGGAAAAAACGACGAAAACAATTTTTATATCTCGTATAAAATCAAAATAAAATCACAATACAAAATCTATTCTTTGAAAACAACAAATATCCTGTAACATTTAAAATATTCAAGGCAAATGGCTCAGCATTAACAGCAATTAGTTGTCTTTTAAAACGACGAAGATGAACGAACAGTTCGCATCATGGAACTCTAATTAATTAACGCATTGTATTAAAGTATTTCTTGAAATTTATCTCACAAATCGCTCAAGTTTACCAAAATTAAAGTCGCAAGGATCGATAAATATCAAATTAGCTGGCAAAAAATAATAAAATAAAAAATTGACATTTTAAATAATTCAAAAAAATTTCTATTAAACCAAAAAAGTTTTCGTACAAATGTGTCTTGCCTAATATCCAAAGATCTCTTTTGGAGTAGCAATCGATCGTCTAGACCAGATGAAAGCACACATTAATCACTTTGAGAAAAGAACACTTCCCGTGCTTTCTTGCGGCGTGGGATGACTACGATTTTTACCACCATTTTCCATTCCGACTGACGACGTCTGCAACGGCGCCGGATGCACCAGCTCGGCCAACTGCGTTGCCAGCCGGCGGTGGGATGCTAATTAATCAACATGATACGTCATGACAGAACGACCTCCGGACACGCGTGGACGAGGTGGGTAACTTCCTAATTTACATTTTACACGGGGCTAACATGCACAATTTGCTAGTGCAGGTTGAGACAGCTTTTGACGCGCTGCGACTGCAGCGGAGAATGTTTCTATTCGATCTCGGTCAACATACTTGTTCATAATGGAATTTTCATGTTGTTTTCGAACTTAAAAATATTCACGACGTTGCAGCGCGATTGAGAGCGGAACGAGAATTTTGAACGATTATTATTTTTAACTGACACGTAATTAATTAACGTTTCGCAAAGCGAGACGAGAGGGAGCCGGCAATTTACATTCCGTTCAAATTTATTACAACTTCTTCCAACGACACGGTCATAATAAATTTAAAACTCAAAAGAGATTCAAAAATTATTTTTAAATGATTAGTTATTGAACTGACCGTTTAATTTTCACAATAATATTTTTGAAGAAAAAAGTCGTCAGTTCACAATATGTATCTCATTATTAACACACTTGAAAAAAGAATCTCGTTATTAACATTTATTATATTTCTAAAAGAGAAATTCGATTACATTATTTTTGCAACATTTTTCTACCTTTAGAAAATGCAACCCTTTTAGAAGATTATTAGACCAGAAGATATAAAAAGAATACGAATCTTCAGTTATTATTTTGAATATCATAATACCTTCTGCATAATAATGTATCGCAATAGTCTGCGTTTGTTTGCTTAATTTTTAGAGGCTATACATTTCATTTCCGAGATTCAACCAGAGATAACGATGCTTGTTATTCTTTCATTTCTAAAGAAGGTAGAAACAAAGACAAGGCGAAGGAACGTCAAGACGACGTACTCATGCGCGCGCGGTTCAATATAATAAAAACATTATTGTAACGCGCAAATATTTATGCAAAGGCGATTTGCTGAGAACGGCACGCGCTCACGTTTTAATTTCCAGCTGATGGCATCAACGTGCCGCTAACGAGGCGCGAGACATCGCGTCGCTCTGGAAGCATCGCGGGTTGACGTCAATATTGAAACGCCGCGTCCACCCTTTCTCCCCATCCCCCTTTGTCACTCCTGCTTCCTCTCCTGTTTCTCCTCCCGGGATTGCGGGTGCTCTACATCTGCCTACTCCATTCAAAGCTCAAAACTCGACCAGGCTCGCTCGCGCCGATCCCGGAAGTGAGAGAGCGACGTCGAAGAGATGAAGGATCGCGATGAACATCCACACCGGAAAGCGAAACTCGCCCTCCCTCGTAATCCGGACGGTAACCTTGATATTTAACCGTCCGGCGCGATATTCGGAAACCGAATTCGAATCTAAGCCTCGGCGAACAAATAACAGGGATCATCGCGAAATAGAAATTTTCCCGTAGATATATAAACAGCAAAATTGAAGAGCTTTTCTTGGCTCAAGAATATCGTTCTCTAGTGATTTGGCAAATAATATTAAAGAATTTCGAGATCTGATTCGAATGGAAGGAACAGGCTTGTGACAAGCATATTTGTATAAACAAAATTTGCTGGTGATAATCTGTTTGCACAAACTTCAAGAAATTTATCTGTTTACGAATAGAAGCCTTGCGTGAATTCCACAACTTGCACGAACAGATGATTAATTACAACCACTCACGCGAAATTGAAAACTTCAAATTTCAGGAATTTCGCGTATGTTTGAGGAACAGGCCGATTTTCCATGATTTTGCATACACAGATCATGAATATACCAAGATCATGAAGATTCAAGATTCATAAAATTCTGGAGAGCAGCAAGTTCTTGAGTTAAGTTGTTGGACTTCCTTAGAAATCAAAATTCACCAATGCGAATTATACTGATACATTTTTTCGATCGCAAGTCTAACAAGTCATCATACAAATTGTACAATAAGAAGTCGCGTGATAAAAACAAATCACTATGACATCATCAATAAAAAAAATGACCGACTACTGTTCAGAATAGTTCAGTTATTCGGCAACGGTTTTAATTATTGTCGAAAACGCGGCTAAGAAAAAATTAATCGATGCTATACCTATAAAATATATATGTACAACGATACATTCTATGGCTTTATCGTGCGTTCACAGTATCGGAAAGAAAGAAAAATGGAAGCTCGGAGCAACGAGTGACGCGTGACGTCGACGGACACTTGTGGAAGGGACGAGTAGGAGTGGGATATAGTGAGAACTCGAAGGAACGTCCTGGCAGAAAAGGATAACCGAGCCGGTTAGCGAGACATACGGTGGACGAGTTCACGTCGCAATTAAGGTTCGTGTGGATGGACATTGTCGGACTAATGGCAGAGACACTCTCCTGAAAGTGGAGTCACTCACCCGATGCAGCCAGGGCTATCGCTGCGACAAGCGTCCACGAGCGTCTCATGTTTGTTCGAAAAGGTGCCAGAACGAGGCACCTTCTTCCTCGATGACCCGGTCGAGCACCACCTCCTCCACGTTACCGATTTCCTCCACCTCCCTCCCCGCTACCACCGCCTCACCGCCGCTTGTCTGCTCGTCCTCGCACGTGGCTGCTAGGCGCGTCGAGCGAGGACGAACCTCGACCTGAACCACCCGAAAGATCAGCTGTCCTCGACGGCGAGCCGCTCGGCGCGATGGGAACGGAGCAATCGCGAATCCTCAGGGCTCGCCCGGTCGCACCTGCACCGGGCTCGCCAGGTGCATCGTCCTAGCTCCGTTGGGGGCACGTGACCGCCTCCACGCAGCAATGTTCCGATATCGTCGTACGCTGCTATCCCGTACCGGATGGTACAACCTGCGTGCACTATGGCCTGAACAGTTTGCACCACGACGCAACATCGTCGGGCAGCGCGGACATCTCTTCCGATTTGGATTAGCCTGCGGATCCCGTTTACCACCTCGGGTCCCTCTCTCCCTCGGATCTCACGAATAGTGATCCCCGACAACAACGTCGGTCACGAGCGATCAGGGGATATCAGTCGAGCCTCGATCAGCGCAAGTGATATTACGAGGCTTGATATATATTTGCTGTGTATGTACAAAATGGGCTCAGGAACGCATCCGCAGTCCGATCGTCGGTTCGTCCCGTACGTCGAGCTTCCCGCGTTCGCTCGGCTGCTGCAGCATCGGGTCAGGGTGAATAACGGAGGGAAAAGTGGTTCACCCTTGGTATTGCGGGTCCCGGAACGTGTGCAATCGGCAGCACCGCGAGAACATCCCTGATCTTTCCCTCCCTCTATAATGAATAAGCGCGCGTCAAATAGACTTTTCTAAATCTCGATCGCGGGACCTACTGTATATCACTCTCTCCCATCAAGGGGGTTGTCAGGTGCGGCCTCGCCGGCGACCAACGCTGGACTGATTCTCATTTAGCTGCAGCGCCGCGCGGTACCGCCGCTTCAACCCGCTTTGGCGCTAGCTCTGTGATAGCCTACCGCCACCGTTCACCACCTTCTCTCTCTCTCTTTCTCTCTCTCTCTCTCTCTCTTTCTTTCTCTCTCTCTCGGTCACTCGTGATACCTCCGTTCTTTCGTTCTCTCTTTCTCTCTTTCTCTGTCTATCTTTCTCTTATTCCTCTCTCGTTTCCATCTTCTTTGTCTGGTCCAGCATGTATACCTACTAGTCACCGTGCGCGTCTAGATCCCACCCCTCTCCATCATTCTACACCTCCCGTATCATCATTCTATCTCGATCACCGACGCTATCCGTCTCTTCACTCCCCCTCCCCTCTTTCTCTCTCTCTCTCTCTCTCTCTCCCCTCTCTCTCCTCTCTCCATCCCTCTTCTTCTTTCTTTCTTTCTCACCAAGCTCGCTCTTGTTCTCGTCATATATACATATCTTCTCCCCCTACGACTATCCAGTAACTCTCTCTTCATCCCACGCTCTCCCTCGCGTTCAACCCTCGGCGGCCCACATCCGCGCATCGTGGGGTAGCGTGGTACACCATGCGGTACGACCTGCCTGCCCTCTTCCCTCTCTCTTTCTCTTTCGCCCTCTCCTCCGAACCCTCCCGTTTCAGCTCCTCGCTTTCTCTCCATCCCTCTTCCTCCCGCAGCCATAGTGCATCCCAACATCGTCGGAGAAGAGAGAATCGTTACTATGGCGAGATCAATATGATAGGACGGCGCATGCCTCGGTATCCTTATACTTGAACCCTTCGCCGCCACTCTCGCTCTGTCGCGCCTCTCTCGCAGTTCCGCTCGTTCCGTCGTCGTCGCACCTCATCCTTCAGCCTCGTCACTTCGCACTCCATCTCGGTAGCCTCTGTCTCCGTTGCTCATACGGTCCACGTCCCCCGATGACGTCCTCCCTGTCTCTGATTCCCTCACGCGGTACATCCCTCTTCGTCTTGGCGCGCGTTGGAGGCCGCGTGCCAGACCGTGGGCGGCGTTGACTTAACTCAGTTCAGTCAACAGAGGGCCGTATGCGGGAGTATACTGTTCTGTCTTTTCGGTCCGGAGCGACCTACGAAATGTTCTCTTTTTCTTCATCAAATGAAACCAGGAGCAACGTCAAAGTAAAACAGTAAAAGCTAATTAGGACAGATTTATTCAAAATCGTAACCACCAATATTTTCATATTGGTACAAAGATGACAAGTACACCTGATTGTGTACTCAAAACGGATTTAAAACAAGCGGGCACTAACTAGATATTTTTTAAACGAAATCGGCCGTTTATCGTGTATTTTGGCACGTTCAGGAAGACGACGCGCTTGTGTGCTACAGCCCGAAATACGTGATATATGACTGTCGAATCGGCTGCGCGATGCGGTATGTCTGTGTATAACGGAGCGCATCAAAGTGATATCGAAAAGACAAAATTTAATATAATGAACCCTAGAACACATACTTTACAAAAATTCAGAAAACACACTATGGGTCTGGAAGACTCATTGTAACTTTGATAGACTATAACTTCGGGATTCAGATTAATATTTGTAGACTCTCTTTTTTTTCTATTTTGATGTTTTAAGATTTAGGGATATATCTACAATATATAAGTTATAATTTGTAATGCCAAAATGTTTTATGTTGTTAAGTTATAAAATGAAACTTTCTCTTTTTTTCTTTTCGTCGTGTACGCAGCAAACAAAATTTTGATTGGGGAGATCCATGTTTGTAGAGTAAGATTTTTTTTCGGATTTGAATGACATATAACGTAGAAATATGATATTTCTATTATTCAGAAAGAACATAATTGCAAAATAAATTTAATTTTTTTAATTTCATACATTTTTAAAAACAGAAGAAGGTAGAAGACTATGCAGTTGGAAGTGCTGACCGCGTAGCCTGAATTAGGCATTATGAAACATTCGTTTGCTAGCATTTTTTATGAAGCAAACAAAATATCTTAGAGCGAGACTCTCTTTTTCGTTTAGTTAGAAAGGGGTCGTGGGTTAACACTCCAATAACTCGATTCTCCTTTGTACAGTCTTTTCCTCGTCTTTTCCTCGTCTCGACATTACGCTCCACTCTTCCATGTCGCGTGTTCCTTCGCATGCTCGCGTGTCGAAAGATAATGACGATCGTATAACAACGGTATTCTAATCTGACGCTCAGTATCAACATGCAGATTTCTGAATTAAACAATTGATACAGTCTTGAATTTCTTTTTAAATATACAAACCTTCCCATAAAATACTTATTCTTACTTTAAATGATCAATCTAATGATAAATACATTGTCAATTTTTTGTTAGAAAACATTTTTAGAGAGATCATTACCCATTGTAGTCTCTAAAAGATATTTATCATCAAATTTCCTTAAATTACATAATTCTTTGCCGCCAAGCTGTTTCTTACAACTAAGCGAAGTTTAAGTATTTTATCTTTAATCTTATCTACATGTACTGTTAGAAAATTTATGTCAAACATAATACATTTCACATGTTCCGAACATGTTCACTCAACATTCACTTTTTTGTGTTCATTTAAGACGAAAATGTTAAATAAACAGCACAGATGTTGTGTAAAAAAAATTACCACAAAACTGTGGAAGTATATTTTTTTAATATAATTAATATTTATAATATGTTAAATTAACATGTATTTTATTCATTCTTAGAATTCACGTTTTAAAACACATTTTTATCCATACAATCAATTAATATCTATTCGAGCAAACACTGGTTGGCAATGTGAACATAATTTATTCAAGTAAACATATCGAATACGCAACCATTTCGATCCTGATTTGGATCCTTATCAATGCTTCAGCATGCTGATCCAAATCAGAATCGAAACGGTTGCGTATTTGATATGTTTATTTGAATAAATTATGTTCACATTGCCAACCGGTGTTTGCTCGAATAAGCATTAATTGATTGTATGGATTTATCTCAACCAAGCTCTAATACTTAATCTATTAATTATATTGTACACATTTTTATGTTACCTACTACTCACTTACTCATAAATTGTGTTATTTTGATACTAAGAAACATTGAATACAAATTTCACACAAAATCTCTAAATAACGTAATCACATTATATTAAATTAACACTCGAATATTTTAAAAAATTCAATACAAACGGTTAACAAGAGTGAGTAGATCATTTCCAACACAAATACACAATGCTTTTATCGTATAATTGGCTGGTCTAACATGAATCAAAAAATTCTTATTACTTGAAAGAATTTTTATGGAGATTTAAAATGTAGTTTACCAATTATAATTGCGGACAGATTTAAATGCTTAAAAAATTATGCTAACGCATTATATCACGTTCGATTACAATATAGAAGCACAAAGGATTAAAATTAAAATTGCGAAAAAATGAAAGTTAACATGAAATTAGGTGAACAATAGAGAACAATCTTTCTCTACTTAATTATATTATAAAAATATTTAAATTACGAAAATATAAAATAAATTTTACGCGTAATTCAAAGTAAAAGATTGATTCGATTTATTTTATAAATGTGAAGATGCTAGAATTATAAAACATTCTATATTAAATAATATGCATCATTGGACTGAGTTTTCATCTGACAAGATTTTAAAATATTTTGAGAAAGAAATTTCACATTGGAATCCGATTCTATATAACATGCTTCAACGCTGATAACTCGTAGATGCATTGGGCGCACTATTTTTACGTTTGCATCACTGACATTCGGAGTTCCGCCTTTGCGATTTCTACGCCACCGCTAGTAATAGTCACGGTTTATACACTCTGCTGGCGTCAAAGTTCCAATGTTTCTCGGCTAGTTTCCACCACGATACCCCGACATTCTTCAACATTTACTCGTACTTCCGCTTCTGATTGTCTGTTGCGTTTTCACCTCAGCGGTTCCTTACATTTTTCAATTCAACTTATTTGACGCAGTCCAATCGCGAGGAATAACCAATGCAAGCCTGAGTTTGCGATCAACTACAAAAAAGCTATACGTAACTTTTCCGCTTTTCACAATACGTAAATTTTCTTTTTATTTCCGTCTCATTGGCTGACATCAAATCAGATGGAGTATTTTCTGTAGTCTGAATCTTAGAGTCATAATTATATACTTATCGACATTTCGGTATTTATGATCGGTATTTCAAAAATTTAATAAATACTTTGTAAATCTACGAAAATATATTGTTAACTAAAAGTATATACTGATAAGAAATCGTTATATACTTACCGATAGAAATTACAAAGTTAAACAATTGAAGAATTTATGAATGAGTGCTTCAATTTGTTTCTAAATTTTTCAAATCGAACGACCAGTCGATGAACCAATCAGAAATTAAAATTTATTCGTTGCTAAAAACGGAGTAAGTCAACTTTTCCAATGAGTCAACGAATACAAGTTATACATGTATATAATAAAGGTTTCGAGGGCTTTCTGAACACAAAGGCCCTCCAACTTTTGGAAGCTTGACGAAGTCGAAGCGCGTAGCAAACGTTATCATCTTAACGATAGACCTAGTAAATATTCAGCGACACTATAAATATCCTGTATATCCGCATTATGCAGAGATAATTCTGCAATATTCGATAATGGCGTAACTCACAACGGCTATTGTGCATCCTTGTTGTTATACGTTACCTGACACGGTTCAGTAATAACACGAACGTCGTCAACCAGCGTTCCAACGTTATTTCTTGGCCGCCTTGAGCGATCGGTGATTATTGGCGCAATATTATATCAACATTATCGATTACTCGCTGTTATCCACTTCGTCTCGCTTGAGATATGAAATACACGCTAGAGCATTGCGATGAGACGTTAATTAATTCGAATTCGATATCAAGAGTGAGAATCTCTTGAACAAAAAAGATTGCATTCTCGCGAACTAGCGTTGGCTCATCGCCGATTTATTTGTGCTTATGGCGGCTTTATCCAGTGGATTTCCAGTGAATACTTTCAAGCTTGACGACTGTATATCAGTGTAGAAAGCATTCAATCAAATCAGCTAATAGGTCGACGAAATTGGCGCGCGTATTAATTATTTACAATCATCCTCGTGCGGCATGCGACAAGAAATTTATTTTTATCTCCGAGCAGGTAAATTAAAACCCTGACCGCCAAACGCGGTTATACATTCTTTCAATGAAATTATAAATCGGAAGTCTGACCAAAAAATCTCTTTAGAGTTTATTAGTAGAACTTGCATAAATGAAAAATCTTTTATAGGTATAAAGTGTCGAATATTTGCAAATCATTCATTTGTGAGACACATTTTATGTAAATTCATGTTTGTATGAAATATTTTATCATTGATGTTTTCACGCGAATAAAGACGTATTTTGCGTTCTCATCGTTAAATTACCTGCAGACAGATGATAAATTACTGCATACAATCGACTTTATGAACTACGAAGCGTATACGTTCAAAGGATTTGCAGTAAGCGGATAGAAGGTTTCTCATTTGCTTGCTTAAGCTAAATGCCGTATCAAAAATATTAAATAATTTCAAAATACATTAAATGTTCTCCGTCTTTAAACTTTAAACGTAATTCATCTTTTTCACGTAGAAATCTTCTGATGAGTCTCAATTTTTGTGATGAATTCAATCGTACTAATTAATTTTACAATTGGAAATTTAGGATAAAATCAACTTGAAAAGAGATCAGCTTTTGCTTAATTATGAAAAAGTAATAGATTATATCTTCCAATTCTAATTTCGATAAAATCGATAGTTATATCCAAGACAGATATGAGAAAGAATGACGGAAAAAATGAAAAGGGAGAAAAAGAGCTGAGAAAACATAAAGTCATTTATCATTTGAAGGGATTGCAAAGTTTTGAAAATCGCAAGTTTAATTAATCAAGATTATTTAATAATTGCTTGCTGACATAGTAACTTCATGTTTTATAATACGAAAGTTATCAAATTTATGTCACTGATTTTCAGCTGAACTTCATTGAACTTTATCAGGCTTTATCAAGCTTTCTCACAAAAATTTTCCTCTATAACATTCTGCCAATATAAATTATTTCGTTATTAGAAAATTTAACGACGTCTCTAACTGATCGATATCGTTACGAGATTTCCTCTGGATAAAAATGTGCGCAACTTGTTATTTGAACGCTATATTGGCTACGTTCAACAGAAAAATCAACTTTGCAACTGTTGCAAACGTATAAATCATATTTAAAATTTCCTAAGGAAAAGACCAATATCATATTAAAGAATAATATTTTTTCTTTAATATGATTGGTCTTTCTCTCAGTTTCTCACTAAATGTATAAACCAATCATATTCAAGAATTTTACAACAGCAGTAATTTTTCAAAGTTTTTTTACTGAACGCAGCCATTTTCTTCTCAATTGTTGTCGCAACTTTAAGTTTTCGCACCGACGACGAGTTGCTTGAATGCTAAATAAATAATCGACCTTCCTTTGTCGACTACGAGTTCGCGCGCAAACGGAGAAACTAGATTCTCGTCCACCTTGCCGCTAGGGGTGCCGATATTTGCGCACCTGCACTCTCTTCCTTTCTCCGAGTCCAATTAATAGAATTACCTCACGCCCGCTACAAAGGATTTGTTTTAACAATCCGCGGTGCTTTGCCCAGTGCGCAACCGGCGTCTCGCCGGAAGGAAGTCCCATTTCCTGAATTACCCTTCGCGACTCGCCCTTCAATTAATGGCGTCTTCCGCCTCGAGAAAGACGCTTATCCAGTGACGGGTGAGTTTTCGTTAGAACAATTTGCAGGACTTGAAGCGAGTTATAGCACAGGCTTGCCGATAATTAACGTGTACTTCCGTGCGCGAGGAAATTGAGGGTTCGTTACGTCAAATTGGAATTCAGATATGGGTGATCCAATTTCTGAAAATGTCGACTTGACAATGACTTATTTTCAAGTCAAACGATCACTCCTCGGAAATCGGGGAGCTTGTTGTTTCGCGCCGAGTAAGTTTCGCGCTTGCATATTAATAAATATTAAATTGAATTCGGTACCGAAATCTCGTGCCTCCTTCAATCTGCGTTTCCTTCGCCTGAAAACGAAGGAAATCCGGGTCACTGTCGATTTTTACTTCGCTTCGTCGATCGGGGACTTATTTCGGGTTACCCCTCTATTTTTCATAAATTTAACATGAAACGTCGCGACAAGCTGCTATACTTAAAAGTCACTGTCGAGCGTTATCGCAACATTTTATGAACAGACATTAAGTAAAAAAGGAAATGACACGTACTTGAATGTGGGTCAAGTCAGCATAATTTAATAACGTCTGGTCTAAAAGGTTTCGTGACGGCTTCGATGGCTATGTTATTAGCGGCAAACTCCATGCGACGCGTCTTCGCATGCATAACCGAGTCACATTAACGATTATAATTGATGAATGGTTATTAATGAAACAATGAAAATTTATAAATTTATTATTAAGTACATCTCAGCAAAAATTACATATACTTATGTGTTGTTATACAATTAATATACTTATCAGCAAAATTCCAGAAGTATATCTCTGGTACATCGCATTTATCGCGCAAAATGTAGTCGACAAATATCCTGTGATATCGTATTTAATTAAAGCAATCTATTATACTAAATGAAGCGAAATTTTAATAGTGCACATGTTTATAAGCTTTTATGGTCTACAAAAAGCCCATTTATAGTATCATTATTAATATATTATATTTTCGCATCTTTTATCTTTGCCTTTCAATAATGGTTAATTATTACGCAATTAATTATTATGCGATAACATTGATTATCATTCATTGTATTAATAAATTAATATATCACTGATTCTTATATGCGGTATTGCAACAGCGAATGTACAAAAAAATATTCTATAAGATTTTTTTGCATTATCGAACATTCAATGAGCTGTCAGTAATTAATCCGTCAAGCGAAATAATGAAAAACACAATGTGAATATCAGATTTATCGAACAACATTCGTACAGAATAATATTCGTGCTTAATTAGCGAGCATTTACGTGGTTGCTATTTAGCATTTCAATGAGATGCAGTTACATGTATCTCGCGTGTAACTGCAACTTCAATGTGCCTGTATCGAGAAATCGGGAAATAAAAAACTTACCAACACCAAAATAATATAGAATAACGATTATCTAACACAATAATCGTACAATTTTCATATAAATATAAATAACGATAAGCTTCCAAAAATTTATTTTAGATTGATTAAAACCGTCGCTTAACTCTTTTCATATAAAAATTCTTTTGCAATTTTTATCTTAACAAGATAAAAGTTAAAGTCGAGTTTCATCGTCGTTTTAGCGAGGAAGCAAACTAATCATGAACGATACTTGGAACGATTCTTTATCGTTGAAACAATAGCGTCAGAGAATTATACAAAATTTATGAGAACCAGCAGAAACATTAATTATACGATACGTATTAGCATTTATCAGCGAAGTAATAGAGCAGGGACGCGTATCTTTGATATCTCTCGTTTTGCACATGCCAGTCGTATCGAAAATGAATCATCTTACATTGTGTTGGGAAGCATGTAACTTATTAAACTTGGAAAATGTTCGTTAACGTGCGAAATTTGATCGCGCTTCATAATTATGTCTAACTTATCAATTTTGTTACCTGAATAATGTCCCTGTCGAAAAGTTTGTTGTTGATAACAATATTCTATTATTATATTAATATGTCCTTTATATTCTTCAGACGATGTCAATAATCAATTATTTTTCTAATTTTAACAGTTGATTATTGTACATAAGTGGAGTTTATAACTAAACTAATCATTGAGATGAATTATTGATTATTAATCACGAATAATTTGTAGTCAGTAAATATAGGATATATAATTATTACTGTCTTTTTATTGGATAGTTTCATTGTATTTTCACAATCTTCACAAATGAATAAAAAAAAATGTGTTAATAAAGTTACCTAGTCTTCAACAAAATAATCTCGGCCTACATTATTTTATTTATTTATATATTTATTCCTAAAAATAAAAATAAATAATTGATTATTAAACATAAGTGCTGTAAATTAAAAAAATATTACAACAACGGGGATAAATCCTGAAGATGTTTGCGGTGTACAGATTTGAGGCATTACTTAAGAGAATTATGTATTATAATGAGCTGTATTTATGCATTACTGGACATTGTAGAGCATTATGAGGGCACAATGGGCATAAAAAATTGAGTATCACTTGAGCATTATTGGGCATTAGTACCCATTGGTGTACACAATTTTAATCAGCGGTTTACCTTTTGTGTTACAAATCTCTATCTTATGTGTTCATTTTCCATGTATACATAAAATATTTATATGTATACATAAAATTAGTGCATTTTAAAATTAAAAGATTGAAAGGAATAGCAAATTTAAATGCGTCATCAAACACACGTAAAAAGTTATGTTCTTTTATAACAGTTTTATAACACATGTATAAATTTTCTAAAAATTTTCTAAAAAAAGGAGAGAATGATAATAAATATTCCGTTAATTTTTTTCAACTTTATATTGATTTATATTAAATGAGCTAATAAAAATCGAAGCATTATTATTAATAATCCTAAAACAACGAAATGAATTATTAAAGACTCAGAAAACACTTTTCTTTCGTTCATAGAGAAGGATCATGATGCGAGGCGAAACGAGAGCCATGCCCCTGACATAAAATTTAGTGCCTCTCCATTGTTTGCGAACACATTTGGGACTGTGCTTTCGTTGCGCTTTATCGAAGGATTACTATACATGTTATGGACTCTCTGGGAGATGACCAAGTGTCTCGTAAGGTTGATAATGCACGGCTTTAAGTTACGGTCGGTTATAAAACGTTCGGCTCGGCATAGCCCTTCACCAGCAGCATGTCGATATGGAAATTCGATAATATATCCCCGCGATATTGCACGTCCACGATAAAAGTTGCAAAATTTCTGGGCACTTCTCTTAGGACTCCGGACTTCATAATCGCGATGAAATTTGATATTTTATGCGATTCGGGATTGTGCTTAACTTGTGCGGTAGATAGCTACTGAAAAAGAGTTTGAACACCGTCGATTTTTCAAGCACCGAACTTTCTGTGTCAGAAGACGACATTCTTTTTGATACCAATTAATAAAGTACAAATATACCAAAGATAAAATAACTTTGGCCCAAAATCAGAGTAACTGTGATTCAAATTTTGATAACATCCAAACTGCACGTCAAAATCAGGATATAGAATGTTTTAAAAATAGACATTTTTAAAATTATTATGTCCGTCTGAACGCGAGACTTTATTTAGATATTTTTTAAATTGGCCAAAGTTATTCCGACTGGACCAAATTAAATTATCACATTTTTTAATAACTGATATATAATTATGCTTTATAATCTGATTACATTGAAACTATTTCATGTTTTTTTTATTTCTACTATAATACTAACACATATATATCTATAATTATAAGTTTATTTTAAATTATAGATTTATTAAGTTATAGAGTAAATTATTAAAATGTAAAATATTTACGAAGAATACAAAATTACTTGGACGATACGTTTCTCAATTGCATTATTTGTTCTGCGAAATATCACGCCTATTTGACAGCTCAATGCAATGCTATTTTGCATTTCATAAAGCCCAATCGTGATTAAAAATTATTGTATTGAGGCAACTTACTACTCGTCCCTAAAGTAAGATTCGGTGTTCAAACCACAATGCGATATACATCGGTCTACAAATTAACTCACTTATTAACTATCTTCATTGCAGGCTCGTGTAGATGTTTATTTATATGCCACAATTATTCTGTAATTAGCCTTCAGTTATTCTCTAATTAGCGTTAATAGAGTTTAATGAAAGCTGCAGCTATCCGTTGCAAACTCGTTACTTCCCGATTAGTCTGAAACCGTGGGTGCACCCCCCGGAGATGTAAACCGCAATATACCTTGGAAAACATACAAACAATGCAGCCCTCATATGCAGAACTCGGTGAAAGTATAAATGATGCGTCTCTGCGCGTGACTGTATTGCGGACTCCATACATACCCATCTCAAATCATTATCTTCAAACTTGCCGATGCATCTCATCGAGTAATGTTTCCATTTTTCTTCATTCCATGTTGTGCAAATTCACATTTACAATGAACGAATACAAAGTAAAGTTTAAAGATAACTCATTCACTTCTTCTAATTTATCAACACAATTATTTTTTTAATAATTGTATATTTTATTATACAAAAATTACATGATAATAACATGAGATTTTTTAATAGTTGTAAACTCATAAGTTCAATCGCATTTTTTTGATATTTTTTTATCATGATGTATTGGATTGGAAAAAAAGTTCTGCGGATTTTTTTAGCTCAAAATTATAGACAGAATATATTTGTTGCGAAATTTTCGACTATTTGACATGAAAGCTTGAAGTTTTTCATAAAAATTCGTTTTTAAAAAATGTTCCTACGACTTATTGTTATCAAGTTACACGCGGATTAAATAAAAGAGCATTCTGAATTTGATTGCTCATAACTCCGTTAAAAATTATTGTGCCGTAATTAATAAAACGGATTCTTAAAGCTGAAACGTTGCTCTATCAAACGGTGTAATTGTCAATTTAAAAAAATAGAATATATATGTACATTTGAGCTAAAAATGTGATATTACTATCCTTTTTTCCATTGTGCAATGGTTATATAAGGATAGTAACATCACATTTTTAATTCAAATTTCTATATATATTTTACATTTAAAAAATTAGCATGATGTTATTTGATAGAGCAATGTTTCAGCTTTAAGAATTTGTTTTTTAATTGCATTAAGATGATTTTTAATGGAATTATGAGCAATTGAAGTCAAAATGCCCCTCTTTATTTAATTTGCGAATAACTCAAAGAACAAAAAATCGTAGATTAGAACAAACAACATTTTCAACAAACCATTTTGTAAGGAAAACTCTAAACTTTCATGACATAGATAGGCGTTTTTTTTTTTGCACATGACAGACTCACAAAGTAGAAGAGAATTTTTTTTTTCAGCTCGTAGTTTTCTATGTATAAAAATTACAAAATATAAATTTACATAAATTCAAAAAATAGTAACCATTCGAAAGTAGAGATTTTAAGCTTTAAATCCTTTTTTTTTTATTTAAATTTTGATCATTTTTAACGAACATATATTGTATTAACGAAATATCGCAGAACTTTTCCTCCAACCAATAATTTCAAAATCTATTTAAATATAATTTTA
This sequence comes from Acromyrmex charruanus, assembly GCA_017607545.1. NCBI lineage: Eukaryota > Metazoa > Arthropoda > Insecta > Hymenoptera > Formicidae > Acromyrmex > Acromyrmex charruanus. Next base: position 93,488 of record JAANIC010005963.1, on the reverse strand, counting down.
CATAGAGCTCCAGTCACATTTAATAAAAAACACAGCTGTGCGTTTGTATTTGCAGCAATTTATATACAAAAATAAAAAATTCTGCATATAAAAAAGTAATATCTTTAATTAAAATTGGAACATTCAATTTCCACACATATAAAAAGGTTATGTATATACAGAGTGTCATTAAAATACGGCACCACCCATTCTGAGCAGATAGAGTGGACTAACTGAGTCGAAAAGTCCTCTATCATTTTGCGATTTTCGCAATGGTTAACGAGATATTAATTACTAAAAAAAATCGCTAAATGGTTTTCAATAATTTTTTTACTCAAATACTATCAACTTTACAGAAAAATTGCAAAAGAAAAAATCATTTATTTCTTATAGAACTTTAAGAATTTTTTCAGAATTTTTTATCAATTTTTTAATACTGCATTTTTTTATTTTTACCACTATGAGAAAATACGGTATTAAAAAATTCTGAAAAAATTCTCAAAAATTCTCAAAACTTTATAAGAAGAAAATAAATTATTTTTATCTCTTGCTGTTTTTCTGTAAAGTTCATGGTATTTGAGTAAAAAATTATTAAAAAATCAATATTTAGCGATTTTTAATAATTAATATTTCGTTAATCATTGCGAAAATCGCAAAATAGTGAGGACTTTTCGACTCTACCTGCTCAGGATGGTATCGTATTTTAATAACACCCTGTATACTTGTGCCTTGATAATTGATACATGAAAATTTGTCAAATATTAAATAGTTATTTTCAATAATTTTTTTTGCATAAATGTTTTTCATAATAATTACAATTATGTTTAAAAAAATCATGTATATATTATTAATTATTGTAAAAAATAAAATTTGAAAAAGAAATAATAAAAAAAAGAAAAAAGAAGGGAAAGAATTAAATCTTTGATTATTTAATAATTCTTACTTAAAAAATATATTAATATTCAATATAATAAATGTATTCAATAAAAATAACAAATAGTTTCTGAAATCGTCCATTAATTTAGATTAATATATTTAAATTCAGGCTTATAAACTTTGATTAATTTAATCGACGATTGAGTTATCAACCTACAGATACTATTTTGTTAACATAGACAGATAATAATCTTTTTTTTTTGTTGTTTAATTAATATGTACCCAGAGAACATGCATGTCTGAAAGACGCCCAAAAAACGAATTGAACTCTCATGAATTTTAGAACGTCTTTATGATATCTTATAAGACGTCTCAATGTTCTCTGGGAAATGGGAATATACAATGTAAAATCAAAAGAAAAAAATAAACATTTAAGCGAAAGAGCAATTGAAACGCGACAAGTATGGCCATCTTCCGAAATTGCCCCATATTATTTTAAACTGATTCTTGATAGGTCGGTATATGATCACGATTGACACGACTGCTGACGCGCCTGATGCCAGACAGCCCCGCATGCGCGTTATTTATAGCTTAGCGCGCAGTGCTGTAGCCATTAGGTTAAAGTAACGATGTGGTGCTGTGTGAATCGCGAAGTCTGCGCGCCAAACTGGACAACAGGAGGTGCGAGGAATTCCAAGAAGAAAATAGAAATAAGATAAAGTATTTTAGGTCAGAAAATGAATCGCAATGGAGTCAGGAAAAGGGTCCACAAAAAAAGTATGTATCTGAAAATTTAGAAGATCTTGGTTAGACGAAAATATCTTTAAAGGTTTGTTGGCAGAGAATGACAATAAAGTTTGGTGTAAAATTTGTAATATTTCGCTTAAATGTTGTCGATATAATTTATCAAGGTATGCCGAATCAACTTCTCTTCTATAAATAATCTAAATAGTGTTAATGTAGGAATTGATACTTCACAATAAGAGGTATATCTCATTTCTGTATATTTATAATTCTATTTCTCTTTCGGGCGACTAAAACGCCAGTTTCACGAACGGATTAGATACTCTACTGGCGCATGCCAGTTTAGACTGCGCGATGGGGCAGCACACTGTCACATCACAGTCGCGACTATCGCGAGTAGCAGATCTTCTGTTCTGAACTTGAAATAGCACAGGACTGCTTTCGGAACTAATTTTTAAAGAATTTTTTGCGTGTAACCGTAGGGCAGTCAGTTAGGAAAAGTCGGAGCTAGTCAACGAAGAGTTTCTCATAGCTTTCAAATGGCTACACTCGAGGATAAATCTATCTGGGAGGATGGAGAGGTATGGATTCTGCATTTTGCAGGTTATGGCATGAATGACAAGCATATCTAAGCATATATCCTGTTATATTTTGCGAGCAACAAAACAGTCAACATTGATTGATTGATATAACTTTTATTTTTTCTACTTCCTTTTGCCTTTTTTTCTCTAGTTATCTCTTTTAACTCTCTTATAATCAGTTCATTTTTTTCTGTTTGCATAGTTAGGAAACTTGTTTTACTTAAATGCAAATAATATAAAAAGGATGTTTTGTAAAATACAAATACCTGTGAACCAAGTGTTTATATTTATAAATTTTTTTCTGTAAAATTATTGGAATTTATATCAATTATTTAGCTGTCGTTAAGCACTTAAGTTAATCTATTTTTTCAGTGTAAATAAATCTAAAGATGCAGTAATAATGAATAATTAAGATTTTTCATTTCACAAAACAGACTATAAGGAAAAATAGTTTAATTAAAAATATGTTATTTTATTTCGTTTTGTCTGTAATTTTTTCTGAACTATAAAGAATAAAAATAATACTTGACTTTTTTTATTCATTTTGATCAACATAAAGTTATATTTATTTTCTCAATTTAAAAAAATGATTTAAATTTTTTTTTAAAGAAGAACTTTGTTCTTTACAAAAAGAAGGATTATATGTGCTGTGTCTTTGATAGGAAACATTAGGAGAGGACGTCCTACGAATGTCTACAGACGAAATCGTGTCGCGTACGCGACTGTTGGATAATGAAATCAAGATAATGAAGAGTGAGGTGATGCGAATTTCACATGAGCTTCAGGCGCAGAACGATAAGATTAAGGAAAATACTGAGAAGATTAAGGTGAACAAAACTCTCCCATACTTGGTATCTAATGTCATCGAGCTATTAGATGTTGACCCACAAGATATGGGAGAGGAAGATGGAGCAGTGGTTGATTTAGATGCACAAAGAAAGGGCAAATGTGCGGTTATAAAGACATCAACCCGTCAAACGTACTTCCTGCCTGTGATTGGTCTAGTCGACGCTGAATCTCTGAAACCAGGTGACTTGGTAGGTGTCAATAAAGACAGTTATCTTGTACTAGAAACTCTGCCAGCCGAATATGATGCTAGAGTCAAAGCTATGGAAGTAGATGAGAGACCTACAGAGCAATACTCTGACATCGGTGGACTAGACAAACAAATTCAGGAACTTATCGAGGCCGTTGTGTTGCCTATGACGCACAAGGAGAAGTTCGAGAATCTAGGAATACAACCTCCCAAGGGTGTTCTACTTTATGGTCCACCTGGAACTGGAAAGACTCTATTAGCTAGAGCCTGTGCCGCCCAAACAAAATCTACCTTCCTAAAATTGGCTGGTCCACAATTGGTACAGATGTTTATTGGTGATGGTGCTAAATTGGTCAGAGATGCATTTTCGTTGGCCAAAGAAAAAGCTCCAGCGATAATATTCATTGATGAGCTGGACGCTATCGGCACAAAACGTTTTGACTCGGAAAAGGCGGGAGATAGAGAGGTACAACGAACGATGTTGGAGTTATTAAATCAATTGGACGGCTTCAGTTCGACCGCTGATATCAAAGTAATTGCTGCCACAAACAGAGTCGACATCTTGGATCCAGCCTTGCTGCGATCCGGCCGTTTAGACAGAAAAATCGAGTTTCCACATCCCAACGAAGAGGCCAGAGCACGCATTATGCAAATTCACTCGCGTAAAATGAATATGTCGCCTGATGTGAATTTCGAAGAATTATCCAGATCCACGGATGATTTTAATGGAGCACAATGTAAAGCTGTCTGTGTAGAAGCGGTAAGTATTTAAGTTCGAAATAAATCAATAATAACAAGCATCAATTGCTCTTTATTTCAACGTTAAATATAAAATTATTTCTCTTCTATTTATGTTTCACTAATATGTCATTTTACTCTACTAAATAACTACTAAATCATACAACTCAAGAATTAATATATTGCCTCATTCAGTTAATATTTTATCCTACTCGATTTTACTATATGCATATATAATTTGTTAGAATAATGATAAGAACATACTGTGTTTCAGGGTATGATAGCATTACGGCGCAATGCAACAGAAGTTACTCATGAAGATTTGATGGAAGCTATTAATGAAGTCCAAGCGAAAAAGAAAGCAAACCTGAATTATTATGCTTAATATGCTATGTCGCGTCATTTATTTATTAAGATATATTTTTTGTATAATAAATATAGGAACATCTCTAATCTTTATATTTTCTCGTTTTTCGACTAGTATAAGATATACAAAAAACAATGACTAAATGAATACTTTTCAAAGTTGCATGTATTAACAATTAAAAAAATGTTATGCTTGTTTTTGCCACAAATTCTTGTCTTCTATTCTCGTATTGCTAAAATATTCTTTCACAATGAATTCAAAAATGAGATTTTATATTTGGTATAGGAACTTTTATTAAATATTACATACTCGAAGTTATATATAAGAAGTTGTATCTACTACAAAAATAAGATTTTAATAACATTTATTTTACGCAAACTGGTATAAAGCATAGTAATAAATGTGAAACCAAAAATTATTGCTAGATAAGAGGTATATGAAAGAAAACAAACTGAGATATTCACATAAAATATTAATGTTCTCGTTTATACAAGAGGCTGTATCTGGATAATATTCATGATCTTCTATTTACTAACGATAGCATACAAATCTTTATATCTAGGATAGATTATGAATAGATATATAAGACAAAAGAGCAAAAATCTTAGTGAAGAAAATATTTCGAGCATTTTAAAAAATGCTTATCAAATATAAAATAATTGCTTGAAATAACACGATAGAAGATTATAGTCATTAATCTATAACTCTCATCGCCTTCTGTGACTTCTTTTCCTGATTCTATAAAAATAGAAAAATGTAGAATATAAATATCAATATAAATCCAAATATTATATCACTAAGTAATTGTATTTATATATTTACTTTTTTGGTCCTTTTACGAAGCACCAATCGACAGAGATAGCTTGACCTAGGATTTCTGTACCATTTAGAGCTTCCTTTGCAGCTTGTGCTTCCTTAAAAGTTTCATATTCCACCAATGCATAACCTTTCAGAAATCCCGTTCTTCTGTCCAGATTCAAATGCAAGTTCTTGATTTGGCCAAACTCAGAGAACTTGTCCTGAATATCATCCTCCTGTGCCTCTTCATGTACTGAATTTATGAATAAGATCCATCCCTCTACAGCTAAAAATATATAAAGGATATTAATTGTTCTAATCCTATAAATAAAAAATAAATTCTGTAATCCAAACTGAATTAACAAAGCTATGACAAAGATGTTATTACATCTCTGAGGACCAGGCTCATTGTCATCTTCTTCAATAAGATTCATGGATTCGTAATGACCAACATCATCTCTCGTAGATACCAATTCCGCACCATGGCCTCTACCTTTCCTTTTCTTCGCTTTTTCCTTAAGACGCGCGATACCCTCTGGAAACATACCAAATAAAAAAAATTGTTTATATCATTCACATTGTTATGATCTGAGTACTATTGTTATTTCTTTCACATTTCCTGTCTAACGATTTCAAACATTGAGTTCGATACTTGCATTAATATTGAATAATTCAATAATAATAAAAATCGCTGTTTCAAAATTTGGTAATTATTCAGCTGAGCTACCTTTTCAATTTTAATAAAATTTTTTAATGATTTTATAAAGAAACCGTGTTCTTTTGGCTTAGTAAGAGACATGAAATATAAAGTAAAATGATCGAATCTTGGTACGAAATTGAGGTTACAATCCTCGCAAAATATAATGAACGGGACTCACGATCTCCTTCGTCATCGACTTCAAATTCCTCAGCGTTATCGATATCCAAAACATCCGCCATGGTTAGAGTTTCAGTGTTTCAATAATGTGTATATAACGTTAATCTTTGAAATATCGCGTTTATTATGCGTCAGTATTCGCTCAACTCGCCAAACACTTGATGACCACAAACAATGTAAATGTAAATTATAGATTTAGGGGGAAAAGACGATCTTAGCGCCACTGAATATTCCTGTCACAATGGCGAACTAATGTGTGACCATGGAGTAAAGCGGGGAGCACAGACTCTTAAGAGCTCCGCACAATAAAGGCTTAAACATAATAAGCACAAGCAATAGGCACAGGAAACAGGGAAAAACGAGCTGTCAAATCAGAGCTCTGGGATATAATATCGAACTTATACACCAAAACTCTGATTGGACGGCTCGTTATTCCCTGTTGCCTGTGCCTATTGTGTTTAAGCCTTAAAAGGAATAAGGAACAGAGAATAGAGAATAAGAATTTCAACTTCTCAGAAATCATGTATTGTGGAATACACAATTTCTGATAGGTTGAAATTCTTATTTTTACTCTTTCCTCTACCTATATATGTATATGTGTTCTAAGTTACGCATAAAGCGCATGATGCATCATTTGTCCTGATTGTTCACCAATTAATAAAGAAATAATAAAATGATATATTATGCGCAACTCGGAATGCAACCTATATTGTTCTCTTTAGGATTCAAATCTATTTGACTTCGTTATCGATTTCGTTATAAATTTCGATCTCTGATAACTTTCACACCTCAGTTGTCATATGCGCTTCGTCTAAAAAAAATCACTAAAAATTCGAAATTTCGTTCATAGATGCCAAACTTAAATTAAAATCTCTCATGTTTAACAAATAAAAGTTCATACATGTGCGATGCAACAAGAAAAATGACTTCTTCATTAATAACAGGTACTTACTTAAAGTAATATGAAGAAATTGTCAAGGTAATTATCCATTATAAAATAAGGATTACTTTTTCTTTAAGGATTAATTACTGTTCGCCATGCTTATTATAGAAAAACATTACATATTACTTATAATAGTTGTTTGTTCTACAAAAATTGACTGTGATAAATTCTAATAAATTACAACCTAATACTAATTTTGTAAAACTGTAGGGAAGAAAGACGAGCCGAGCATTAGCTTTGGAGATAAATTTTATCAATTTGCAATTTATTTTAAATTTCCTTTTTTGTAGCCAAAAACATTATTTTCATCGAAAATGGCAATGGTACCAATAATAAAGTATACGTCGAAAGAACAACAGGCCAGCATGAAATTAACAGACCAGAAAAATGGTGAAAAATTGGAAAAGAAATTAACAGTACTCGAATCACACGGTTATACACTCGGAAAGACTATTGGTGCCGGATCATATGCCACCGTCAAAGTAAAACCTATTCCATTTCCTTTTCTTTTCCCTTTCTTTTTCATGTTACAGTTTTTTTGAATTCCAAACATTTTTATGTATTTGCGTAGATTGCAAAATCTGATCGATACGGTTATCAAGTGGCAGTGAAGATAGTCTCGAAGTTCCAGGCGCCTGGAGAATACCTCACGAAATTTCTACCTCGTGAGATTGAAGTGGTCAAAGGATTAAAACATCCAAATCTCATTCACTTTTTGCAAGCAATAGAAACCACACATCGGTTAGTTTACCTTTCAGATTAATCTTTGAATAGCATTTGTAGACAGATTAGAGAGTTAGCAGAATAGATATACATAGAAGCGATTGAATGGAAATTAAAAATCGAATTCTTGTTATAGAAATACCTGTCAATTTCTTCTAAACTTGCTTTTTTTCCAGGGTATATATTATTATGGAATACGCGCAGAATGGTAGCTTACTCGAGATTATACGACGTGATACTTACATTGATGAGTTACGTAGCCGTAAGTGGTTTAGACAACTTTTAGAAGCCATCGAATATTGCCACGAGCATGGCATAGTGCACAGGTAAAGAAAAATACAATTATCATAAGCGAAAAGTAAAGCTTTTAAAGTATTGTTGAAAGATGTGGTAAAGTTAAAGTTTCATCAAGAGAGATCTTACATCTAACTTACATCTAATAATAAATAAAAAGATTATTCAAAGTCGATTGCATTAATGTTCATAAATATTGATTATTAAAATTGATCTTGTTCGAGAATAATCTTTTAATATATAATAATTCTCTCTTGAAAATTCTTACAGAGATGTAAAGTGCGAGAATCTACTCATGGATTATCGTTTCAATATTAAATTATCTGACTTCGGATTCGCGCGTGGACAAATGAAGTTAAAGGATGGCGAATGGCCTCTCAGTACAACCTACTGTGGTAGTTATGCTTATGCGTCACCCGAAATTTTACGTGGCATCCCCTATCAGCCTCAGCTCTCTGATATATGGTCCATGGGTGTAGTACTTTATGCTATGGTTCATGGTCGGCTGCCATTTGACGATACAAATTATGCGCAACTGCTTAAGGTACCCAGGTATATGCCAAGACTGGTATACCCAGCGTATACTCAGGTCTATTCTTATGCTACCTCACCTTCGATTTCGATGAAATTAGGCTCGTTCGTCGCGTTTTTGTGTAAAATGAAAGAATTTGTCAGAAAAAGATTTGGGATTGCCTTACGAAGCGAGATATTGAATGTTAAAGTTAACTAAAGTGTTACTATGTAACACGATCATTAATCTGTCATATATACAGTGGATGTATAGACTATATTGCTTATTGGTTCGGGACGGGTAATAAATAACATATCTTACCCGCTTGGGACCTAACCGTCTAGAAGTTGCATCGTAGACAGTATCTGTGTTTGGAATATTTCTAACTCATGAAGTGAGATGCGAGATGTGAGAACCATAGAGCTTATACTACTAGAGGGGGAATACGGTCATCGAATTGTGAGCAAGACTGAGAGAAAGATGTATTTCTGTCCTCTTCTATCCTCTTTTGGTACATGTGCAGAAAGAAGAAAATGGACTTTTTTTTCTTCAGAAATAATATTTATTGGAATATTTTATGGTTTTACCATAAAAAATTGCTCTTGGAAAGCACATATCACTAGAAATGTGATTTGTAGAAAAATTAAAGTTAGTAAGAGACATATATATAGTTTTCATTTTAGAGAGTCTTCGTAAAAAATTTATCCAAATACATTACATTGCAATATTGCTGAAACATTTTGTTTGAAACATTTGCAATATAACAAAAAGCGTACATCTTAACATTGTTGGAATTTTGTAACAATGATTCAGCAACGTTTCGCAACCACCATGCAATATTGTAATGTTTCAGTGAAATCATTCTGCAATGTTTCTGCAATCTTTGTGCTGTATGGGATTAATGTTTGAGGGGATTCTGTTCTCGAGTGGCACCAAACTTTTTTCTCTTTAGAATTTCGTAGGGCAAACGTACGTATGTAACATGTGAATTTCAAATTTTATCGTAGTGAATGCAATCTCAATTTCAATCTCTGCAATTAATGACTTGCCACTAAGCTGGAATGAACGTAATTCTTGCTTGTGTATCATCTTTAACTTTTCAAAGTTTCTGCAGAGTTCAACTTTTGTATTTGATTTCATTATAAATGTGAAAGTCAGAGATATCTTGTTATTGACGATTTTTAATTCCCGTGTACGGAAAAAAATTACTATTGTGATATAGCGCGGTAATTTCGAGGCGGCGTAACCACCTCGAACCAATAAGCACTACTGTCTATACACTCCACATGACAGATTTTCTAACCTCAATAGTTGTCAACGCTCAATATCTTGCTTCGTAGGACAATCCCGAACTTTTTTCTGACAGATTATTTTATTTTACGCAAAAACGCATCGAATGAACCTAATTTCATCGAAATCGGAGGTAGCTTTTATTCTCTAAAGAATTACCTTTTTTTTTAAATTATAATAAGTCACGAAACATTTAAATATTTATATACTCTATATATATAAAGTATAAATAGAATAATCTTTCCTAAATATAAAAAAATATAAAGTAAAATGATCATTGTTCTTATATTAAGGCACTAGATATGTAGGTATTCTCATTCGCCATTTTGGTTCTATTTGATTGTATAGTACAATTAGTGATAAAGGCATCGACGAGATACTATTAAAGACCATCAACTCTGGACAAATTTTTGATGGTATAAAAAGGGCTCCAAGGGCCCGAGATAATTGAAGAACGCTGACATTATCGACAATTGATATAAATTTGCTATTATTAACGTAAATATTTGGCTAATACATTATTAAATTCATAATTTTTTATTACATAAATAAATATGCATATTTGTAAAGCTGTAATATCCTAGTTTTGTAGTTTTAATGTTTTAAAATATAACAACTAACAACTAGTTATTGCTCTAAGCCCTTTCTTTCATTTTAATAAATTTAATTAACTGAGAGTGGATATTCAAATTTATGTAGTATCCTATATATTGCCGAAAAATTACAATTTTTTCTCTGTTTGATTATCATCTCTGTTGATAATCAAACTTTGACGATAATACTGAAATCACAATTTTAAAGAAAAATTGATTTTTCTTTAAAATTGAGTTCTAAATGCATGAATACGTCTTAAACTATTAAATCATAAAATTAGTGCAATATTATCAGTTTTTAATTCTTTATCACTTCAATATTCACAAGGACGCAAACTCCCGTAAGGATATCGATCTTTAATAGTATCTCATCGGTGACAAAGCTAAATGTTAATTAAGAAAAACCCACTCACCTCAAATTGTGATAAAAGTACATTACATCGATGCGTTTTCGCATCAAAATAAAGATTTGACCAGAAATCAGTGTCACTCTCTGCTCCGTAAACTGTGAGATATTAATTCTTAAAGTTGACGAATATTCGGGTTAGGAAATCTGTCACAGCAGTGGTTCACTGCTTTATAATACTGCTTAAAAACACAAATTCACTGCTTTTAAAATACAAATTCACTACTTTAGAAGAGAATTTATGTTTTTACAGCATAGTGCATAACATCACTGTTATGGCAGATTTTCTAACCCGAATAGTTATCGACTTTAAATATTAATATCTCAGTTCATGGAGCAGAGCGATACTTTTTCTTGTCAAATCTTTATTTTTACACGAAAACGCATCAATTCAATGTATTTTTTCAATGTAAATTTGGGCTCTTCTTAACATTTACCTTTGTCATTAATCGTACTATAAGGTTTGTTCGCGTCACACGCTCCGTATTCGCGTTCATCGGAACCAATATGGCAATTAGATGTTTGCGTCACGTTAGAGCATACTCCATGGATCAATTAAGAGCACGCTCCATTTGCCTCACATCAGAAGGTGATACGATTGAGGCATGTTACGCACGCATGCGTGGTAATGGTTGAAAACGTACTGTCTATCAAAAAAAGTATTTCAGATTCATTTTGTATAAAAACGCATTTAATAAATTTTTTTATATAACTATAAAAACATAATATAACAATATGATATTAATAAAATAAAATAATAAAATAAAATAAAATAAAAAATAAAATAAAATAAAATAAATAACACAAACTATAGAAATCAAAGCCTTAAATGCTTGTATGATTCTTGTGTGAATTCTTGTGTTTATATACGTATATAGTTCTTAGAAACGCGCGTCGAAATGATTTTTCGGTCTTGAAACGCTAACTCCATTAAACTACCGCAGTAATATCACGAGTTAAATTGACTAGCAATTTAACAAATTTGTGATGCTTATTTGCATCTTCAAAACAATCTTAATAATGTTGAATGACATATTAAAATCTGTAAATAATTAAGTCTTAATATAAATAAATAAATAAAATAAAATAAAAAATAAAATAAAATAATATTAATACAATAAAATATAATATAATATAACTATAATATTTATAATATAAATAAAATATAATATAATATAACTTTTATATTTATTAAAAACACATTTATTTTGTATAAAAACGCTTTTTAAATAATCGAAATAACACAAAATATCCGAATAAGAATTTCAATCTATCAGAAATAATGTATTGTGGAACATAGTTTCTGATAGGTTGAAATTCTTATTCTTTGTTCTCTGTTCCCTTTTATTGTGCGGAACCTCTTAGTATTACGATAATTCTTGTGCTCAGACTCTTACTTACATATATATGTATAATCTTTATAATGGATGAATTCAAGATGGCAAAGTGGTTAGGCATATTTATCGATTGAATATGAATTGATTGGATCTATAAGTAACAATCAATTATGTTCATTTGCTCGGCGAGCAGGCCGCTTGTCAACTTGAATGCACCCATATCACAGTATAATCATACCTAGTAGCGACACTGAACGTCGACACCTTTAATGTAAGTTCTTAAGGGTCCTCTACATAGAAATCGTAGACGTGGAGTCTTAAGGAAATCAACCAATCATAATCAAATATAAGAAGAATACTCGATTAGAATTGGTCAGTTTCCTACGATTTAAGACTCCATGACCATTTACGACTTCTATGTAGATCCTTTAGGTCACATGATTCACCGCCATGTTGTGAAATGTACACAGTAGAGCTATGATAGGACAGGTTCTTAAATTTGAATTTCTGTTAATTCCTAATATATCCGCCATATTTCTAAATGTATAAACCGATCTATGCGCACTAAAAATTGTAGATCACAAAAAAGTTCACTGTCACAATGGGTATGATTATACTGTGCCCATATATTGATTATACTAGAGAAAAACCTGAGAGAGAACATGACCCAAAACCTGTAACCGCAAAGTGCTTATACACACTACAAAGTGACCCTCTGACAAAGTGGATGTAAACTACATAGCAACGTCCACTTTTCTACAATACATGTAGCATGATTATATGAACCAAATATCGATTTATCATCTTCAGCCTTGAAAAATGGACGATATACCCTAAGAAAAGTCATGTCTTCTCTCACATTCGCTCGTGAGCCCACTGGCGTGGACTTCTGTGTTCCTGCTACATCTGCACGCTACATCTTACTAATCTTTATCTATCGTGCATTTTGAATTTTGGCTTGTATTTATTTCCTCTCGCATGTATTCCGAGAGGTTCTTATTGTGAGTAATTGCATTTAATCCATCTTATCTGCGTTTTTACTACTCGATTTGCTCACCGGCTCTGCTATGCAGACTGGGGGATCCCCTCATCCGCCCGACCCGGCCCGCCATTTGCTAACAATCGTCGTTTGGTTTCATTAGAAGATTTCGATAGCTTTTTCGAGCGTACTAGATGTGCGACTGATTTATCGAAATCTTTTTCAACGCAAGCTACCAAATAAACTTCAGCAGCAACTTTTTTTAGAAAATCGGCCTCTATTATGTCAGCGAAAACGAGTAAGGATTCTAATAAGATCAAGAAAAGAGATAGGAAAAAGAAGGGAAGACTTGGAAAATTCTTCTTTCGATGTCCCAGCCTCTTCACGGCTCGTTCGCATTCGCGATCTCTTGTTAAAGTCGATCAAAAGTCTAATTCGGATATCTCTTCAACCCACAATACGAATCGAGTGGGTTAGTGAGGATGACTCACTTTGTCGCAGCATACTCAAGGTGTTGACCCTTTCTCCTCCTCGGCCCTATTACTGGGACGCCGTCGACAACAGTTGTGGACGTCCGTTGGAGCAGCAACGTTCCGTCGCATAAGCATTCCCACGATGGCGAGCCTTCTGCCAGGGAATCCCCGTTGAAGGCTACGCCCTCCGTCTTGCGGAAGTGATCTCCGAAACCCCGAGGGAACGTATGCTATATAATGAGGATCTTCCCCCCTATATTGTTTTCGTGCAATGCATCTCGGATGGTAGTGGCGAGGACACTCGCCTGGGGCCTGTCACGATCGTACGTGTTATGTATTACAGGAGATGAGATTACCGATGTTAGATCCTTCGGACGCAACAAGGTTGCGGTAAGCCTTAAAAATTTATCTAGAACTAATCGTGTTCTTGACAACTTTCTACTTAGGCAGAATGGCCTTGCCATTCCTCTACTTTTCGAATTATGCGTACCGGCGCGGTTAGAAACGTCCCACTGGATATATCCAAGAATATCCTTAACGAATTTAATTCACCTTACAAGATTGTATCCGCCAAGCGTCTAAATATTAGGGAACGTAAGAACGGCGAGTTATGTTCCACCCTCGCGAACCATTATGATTAAATTCCGGAAACAATTCTTCCCACGCTCGGTTTTTTTCCTGCATAAACCTTCCCGGTCCTCCCTTATTTCCCCAGAGTGCTTATGTGCTTTTCCTATCTTCATTACGACCATGTAAATGCTGACTGCAAGAACAGACCTCGTTGCGCTCGTTGCGCTCGTTGCGGTAAAGATAAGCATCCCACCTCGGAAGATTGCCCTCGACAAAAATGGCTCCTTTATGCTGCAACTGCTTCCTCAGGATCATTAATAATCTCTTTTGTCGCTCTGTCTTTCCGACTCAATGGTCACACTCTCTTGTGCACCTTATCCCCAAGCTTAACAGTAACGGAGTTTGCCCTATTTCTCTCACCTCATGCATTTTTAAGATTGTAGAAAAGATGATTCTTAATAGATTTTACTGACTTATCGAATCCCCTTTCTTCAATATTCTACCTAATAATTAGTTTGGTTTTCGCAGGTTCAGATCTTGTCAGGATAATCTTATCACATTCACTGCTAGTATTCATTCTCAAGAAACAGGATATTGTCGCGTTTTTCATTGATATCAAATCAGCTTTTGATAATGTCCTACCTCACATTCTTCTCCAGGAACTTTCTCTTATGAATATTCCCTCCTTTCATTTATCTGGAATCTTATATCGTCTCGTACTATTCAGTTCCTCCACCAGAGATCCCTCACCAACCTCAAATTCTCCTTCAAGGGTACCCCTTAGGGATCGGTGCTCAATCCGACGCTCTTTAACATATTTACGCAATATCAATGAGACTCCATGGAACTAGTACAATTCGTGGATGACGTCATCTGTGCCACTAATAAGTATACAGAGAATGTGCTCGACTCTCTCGAACAATCCCTTCATAATCTGAGTACTTTTCTTCGATCTTGCGGGTTGGAAATCTTTCCACACAAGACACAATTGATAGTCTTCTCTAACAAGAAAATTACTTCCTTGTCTCCTTGTTATATAGCTTGGGATAATCATTATATATCTCCCTCCTCCAGAGTTAGATTTCTCGGCGTCTTATTCGACCCCAAATTATCTGGAAAGTCTCATATGCAATACATTGCCAACAAGGGCAAACATATTCTTTAAGTCCTCTCGGCTTTGCGCGACACTTGGTGGAGGGTTCATCTGCTCACTTTATAGATCTATGCTGCGTGCTTCTATTGAATGCTCCTCTCAACATCTTTGGATTTTTGGACAACAATCATCTTGCTGCACTCCAAGTTATTTAAAATCAGACTTTGCGACTGTGCTTCGGTTACCGCATCTCGACCACCCTTAATATTATTTATGCCGAGGCTACTGAGCCTCCACTCAAGATTTCGGCATCCCGTTATTTTTTCAAGATCAGTTCCATAACCTGGCAGTTTCCAAACTTCATGAGCTGAGCGACTTAGCTCAAGGATCCAATAAGCTTGACTACTTGCGTTCTCGTTTTCCGATCGCCTTCATTTTCCTTCGCATATGGTCCTTTCACTATATATTCTCGACTGCTCCTATATCCTTCCTAATTATAGGTTAGGTCTCATTCCAATCTACTATTATTTCTCCTTCATTTCACTCTCTACCTAATGCCACCCTGGAAATTCTTGACCAATTCCCTAATCAATGTGCTCAGACGGCATGCAGGCCTTTCACGACCCAATTGCTGGGTCCACAGTATTTTGTACGAATGGTTCGAAGATTGATCATAGTATGTCGGGACGGCAGTTTACTCCCCGCAACTCCAAGCTGAATTTACGTATAAACTCTCTTCTTACACTTCGCTTTTTTCTGCTGAAGCTTTCACTTTCTATAATTATCTTACTGGTAGCTCTCGATCTTCTTTGAGCCACATCACTATCGTGACAGACTCCAGAAGCGGTCTCGAGGCCATTCGCGACCGTCGCGACCATACGAATAATTATCTTATATCGCTCCTTATCAGGGCGAACTTGTAGGAGGCTGGTGACGCATCTATGCAGGTACAACTTATCTGGATTCCTTCGCACAAGGGCATAGCGGAAAATAAAAAAGCTGATAATCTTGCCAAAGGAGCTATCCGTAAGGGCATTGAATTTAACTTTAAAGTTCCGTACTTGGATCTTTTCGCCGTTATTAAACAAGACTTCAACAAAGATTTCTATCGTTATCTCGAGAGCGTATCACATATTAAAGGCTCCTTCTACTTTAACAATATATTTCAGAAAACCTCTAGACCTTGGTATTTTCGCAAAAATATTCCTAGAGAAGCGATTGTTATGCTTAACCGGTTGCGTTCCAACTACTATAATTTCAATTATAGTCTTTTTCGCAAAAACCTAGTAGACGATTCCTCTTGTGAATGTGGATTCCCCCAGCAAGATATTCTACATCTCATATTTAATTGTCCACTAATTCCAAAGCCCTTTATCTTCGGCGGGCTTCGATCGCGTCTTGGATGAGGGGAATTGTTATTCCAAATTCTTGCAAACTATTTCCAATCCTTCGAAAAGCATTTATAGATTAATTTTAAGTTTGAACTTTTGCCGCCTTCTCATGACAATGGCGCACTGTTCTGTCTTTACTCCTCCCTTCCCCTCCCCTCCCATCCCAACGGAGTACATTGCTTGGCACTCTGTCACGAGATTCTTGACGCACTGTATTATCAACTATTACGCCTTGACTCGTTCAGATATCCTATTAGACGTGATCTGGCTATGTCAACCTCCTACTATTTTCGGAGGCGAGAACCAATAAGATGTCCTCTCTCAGGTTTCTCTCTGATTATACGATTCATACTTCTTTTCTAATGTATTCCATTCCTTTCTTTAGCAAGTACAAAATAGAGTAGTGTTTCCAAAACATCCTAAAGTATCTCAGTCGTGTCGTTCGCTCATTAGCCGTATATTAGTACCACAATTTGCACGATTACGCATCAATAGTATAAAAAACGATGCTTGGCTCGAGACATCTGTTGTCGCTCAAACATCAACAATTAGTGACAAATTTATTGTAAGAATTAATCCATGCAACTTACTATCAATGGGCGAGTTCAAGATGGCAAAGCCGCATGCTTGCCGAGCAAATGAGCATAATTAGTTCTTACTTGTGGATCCAACCAATCATGTTTAATTGCTTGGTGAACAGACCTAGCCGCTTTGTCGACTTGAACGCGCCCTATGTTACTTATAAAGAATTACTTGATGATATCTTTTATGTTATTATAGGATGAACCTACAATATCTACAATTAAAGAATCCAAAGTATCTGATAAATTTATAGTACCAATTGGACCTACCATTTTTAAAGAGGATAAGAAATCGAATGAAGTTATCCAAGAAAACAAAAGAACTGACTTAAACGCAAAATCATAAGTTTCATGTAACATTGAAAAATAATATTGTAAAATAAAGCTATTGAATAGAGTATTAAATAATTACAAAATAAAAAAAAGATATGCATAAAGGAATAGTAATTTACAAATTCCATTCTTATTAATATACTATATGCATATGACAATCTGTTAACTACGATATTATGGCACTTTTTATTCTTAATTCTTTTTCAATTCATAAATATTACTATAGTATATAAATAATAAACATTAAAAACAACGCAACATACTTATGGTGAGCAGATGAATTAATTTCAGTTGTATTATTTTCAATTGTATTAATAAGCAGATCCTGCTTAAATACAATATACAGTACACAGTACTGCATACATAAACTTATTAAGTAGATCTATACTTAGCAACCATAAGCAATATTATGGTACTAATTATAAATATACCTGGCACAGTAACTGTATGTATATCCTCTGTATCATCTGTAATAGAAATATCTACAATTAATGTTTATTAATATATCAATTTCATTGCTAATATTTATTAACGGCTTACCATTTGTTTCTGGGAGTGACTCCCAACCTAAGCTTTTATCAATACCTATTTTCCACTGACAATATAAAATGTCGCGTTCTAAAATTAATATATTAGTCAATTAATCTCTTCGTATAGTGTCAAAAATTTTTATATTTGTAATAAAGGATGATTATTGCGAGATGATCACCATTCTCAGTTATTAATGGTAAGAAGATGTCACTGGGAAAAGCAGCATCAATCTTCACATCCCATTTTCGTATTCCTTCTGCGCTACCCGCAGCAATTGCGACTCCAAGTGCAGTAGTTTCACACATTAATGGTCTAACTTTCGTATAAAAAACATGTATTCATTTATATAATCCATTATTAACTTTTAATATAATAGTATGTATATATTTGAAGAAATGTTTTTCCTACCCACTGGAATTCCACAAATATCAGCTTGCATTTGCATTAACAAGTTGTTATTCGTCATTGCACCGTCAACTAACAACTTTGTCAACACCAAACCAGTATCCTTTTTCATAGCTTCCAAAATGTCTCTCGTTTGAAAACACACCGCTTGCAGAGCTGCCTTTACAATATGTGCACTGGTTGTATCTTCGCTAATACCACATATGACACTGAAAACAATTAATTCATATTGATATTTACAAAGTAAAAAAAAAAGGATATGTTAGTTCTTATTAATATACTATATGTACATGACATCTAATAACTATTTTACATCATGGCAGTTTTTATTCTTAACTTTTTTTGTTATATCTAGATTTTGTTATACTTAGATATTTATTGCAAAGTAATTCAACGTTTTTATTATATTGATAAAATTAACTACCTTCGTGCATCTTTCCTCCAGTATGGAGCATATAATCCAGAAAATGCTGGCACGAAAACAATACGATTGGACCCTACGGGTATTTGTTCGACAATAGTTTCACAGTCTTTTATATCAGTTAATATTCCAAGATTATCTTTCAACCACTTTATAACGGCACCTGCGATAGCTACAGAACCTTCAAGAGCATACACCGGAGAAGCGTGCGCTCCTAATTGATAAGCGACTGTCGTCAATAAACCATGGGACGAATCCACAATCTATAACATTCGAAGATACAAAATTGTATTTGTTTGAATTTTATATCTTATCTGAACTATAACATGTGACAATACAATAAAATTTCTCTTACAGCTGTGCCAGTGTTGTAAAGAAGAAAGCAACCAGTGCCATAAGTATTTTTTGCCTGCCCTTGCTGTAGACACATCTGACCTACTAAAGCTGATTGTTGATCACCTAAGCACTGCAACGAATTTTTATGTATTTGAGTCAAATTTATTTTAACTTACAATTAATATCTCAGTATGAAGTTATATAAATTTTTTTACATTCTGATATACAATATTTCTGATATACAATAATACTATATATCTCAATACTCTGTTATATTTAATAAAATAGTATGCATACTCCTGATATAGGAACACCCTGCAGCAACTCGTCTTGTATATAACCATAAATCTCAGAAGAGCTCCGTATTTCAGGTAAAATTTCAGGAGGTATTTTAAAAAATGATAATAGAGTAGGATCCCACTTCAAAGTAACAATATTCATTAACATTGTTCTTGAAGCATTCGTCACATCTGTACTATGAACACCACCATTGGCACCACCTGTTAGATTCTAATTATAAAATTATAAAAGGCATATTAATCTGAATCAGTACAAAAATTTATCTATATTATGCTTGTTCTGTGCAAACAAACCCAAATTAGCCAGGAATCGATGGTACCAAACATGAGGCGTCTGGCAGCTAAGGCTTCTTGAACTCGAGGTACATTCTCTAACAACCATTTCAATTTCAATGCACTAAAATATGGACTAATTGGTAATCCGCAAAGCGGCTTCAAGTAATTCTTATTTTTATTGCGTACACCCTTCAATATATCATCTATAATTGATGTTGTTCTCATATCCATCCATACTGCAATACATGATCAAAATTGATAAATCGTGTAAATTATTACAATTTATGAAAATATATTATAACATTTATAATAACAATTTTACCTATAGCATTGTAAAGTGGTTCTCCTGTTACAGAATCCCATACAACTGTAGTTTCCCTTTGATTTGTTATACCAATTGCAACTATATCAGCTGGATCTATTGTCAACTGCCTTAAGTTAAATACAGTTTGCTTCAGGCATTCCCTAACTGCTTCTAATATCTCTAAAGCATTTTGTTCAACCCATCCCTCTTTTGGGCATATCTGTGATATCGATACTTGATGATATGTTAACACTTCTGCTGTATTAGCTGCAAAAACCTATATTATTGTAACAGAGAATTATTGTGATAAAGAAGAAACTTATACAGGATATAATTAAAAGATACAATCAAACTTTAAGGAAAAACCTAAAGTTTCCTTAGAGAAAAAAATATGAACATAAATCTAGAAACACTTTTTTGTATTATTTCAGAAACATTAATTACACCAATATACTTTTTATTAAACAAATTTGGCAAAAGAAAAACTACTAACTCATTGAAGCTGTATTTTCCAAACATTTCAAACAAAAATAATTAACTTATGCATTTATACAATGTAGACAGATTAGAAAGAGTTCTAACAAGGAAATGAAATGTTTGTTGTTTAGATCCATAATCATATGTCCATTTTCATAAGTATGAGGAATGAATTCAGCCATATCATTTAATTGCATCCTGTATAAGTACTTTAAAATGTTATGTTATAATTACTCTAACAATCATTAATGATTATTAACAGATATAAGAAACGAATGATAAGAGACATAGCCTTATTACAATCTCTTCATAAATATTTATCATCACTCATGTCATTACAAATTGTCACAAATAAACTACATACTACTTTTAATGTATCTTTCAAATCAAACTACGACAATTTATTTTAACATTTATTTTAACATCTAGAAGAAAACTGGGGATCGATTCTGTATTTTGAAACGAGATGAAAATTACAAAAGTGAGCGAATTTATTAGAATACTAATAATTTCATTGATCAACTTGCTCATTGGTAAATTTGCTCGCTTGTAATTTTCACCTTGTTTGAAGATACAGAATCAATCCTCTGATTTAACTACAGCATCGTATACATATAAGTATGCTGCATTTTCAAGATTCCCCGACTATAGTAACCGCAATCTCGCGACAACGCGTCATCTCACAATATGATCATTGACATAATGAGTAACAAAAAATTGGTCGAACCAAAAATCTTGCACTACTCGTTCCCTCGTCGATCGCACCGACAAGAGGCCCATATCTACTCAATGAATCATTTTTGTTCATTTGAGCGTCTGAAGCGAACGTGGTCACCTCACACAATCGCGATCGTCATGCAACCACATGCAACTGATGCAACTTACAACTTTACTATTTACACGTGCTCACTAAACGCTCAGTGACAGTGAGCCATGATGGAAGGGATAA
The DNA here is from genome assembly GCA_017607545.1 of Acromyrmex charruanus. Taxonomy (NCBI): domain Eukaryota; kingdom Metazoa; phylum Arthropoda; class Insecta; order Hymenoptera; family Formicidae; genus Acromyrmex; species Acromyrmex charruanus. Next base: position 71,977 of record JAANIC010005963.1, on the reverse strand, counting down.
TATGGGAAGCTTTCCAACAAGAGACACAGGCCTAGTTTTCACTGAGGGTTTAATCCGGATCAGAATGTAAGAATCAACCAATTACAGTCGAGTATTCCCTTGTACAGTCGAAACTGGCCAATCACAGTTCCGTTCTTTTAGGAAACAGCTATGATTGGCCAATTTCATAACTACGGATGTTATTAAACCCGATTAAAGCTACGGTCCACTTGATGTTACAAATGCTTCGAAGCATTTTTGTTGGTTAGTCAGTTAATAAAATTTTTTCTTCCGATTGGTCAATCAAAAGTTTCGAAGCATTCATAGCGTCTTCTTTTTCTGGCTGCATTCGAGAATCGCGCTATCAGCGCTATTTGTGTCACCTATCTTTGTTTTACGTCTAATAAATAATGAAAATAGAGTGACAACAAATAGTACTGATAGTGTCTCCCCGAATGCATCCTCTGTTGATGACTCCTGTCTCCATAAAGTGTGTGGAGCCAATACGGCCTGACCACGATGTAGTATTTGTAACGTCAAGTGAACCACACAAGGGTGAAATTACACAGTTCGAAATAGGACTGCGAATAGAGAATGTGTCATTGAAACAATCTCACTCAGCGTTATTCCGCATTTGATGTTACGGATCTGAGTGCATAAATATAGATACCAAGATCAAAAAAACAATGATGCATTAAGCCAGTTCTACATTAGTTGCAAGCCGATCGCAAGTTTGTTACGACAGCCAATATGAAATGTTGATTTCAAAATGCAAGCTTCAGATTGGCTGTCGCAACAAACTTGCGATCGGCTTGCAACTAATGTAGAACCGGCTTTAAGTGCGATTTATGCAATTTCAGTGTGCTTTTTTCCGTACTTTTCCATCACGCCAGTTTTGTGTGTTATGTTCACACAATGCAGAAAAATGATAGTAAATGCGTTAAAGTAGTTCAATAAATTGTTATGAGATTGTAAATATTAATTGTAAAATATTTAATACTACAACAGTGATAATTATTTTTACAATTTGTAAAATTATATTTCATTTGAATAAGCAAATTATTAACATGAAGTTAGTAGTTTTTAAATTATTCATGCTGGATACATCTTTGACGCATCATGTGAACATAGCACACAAAACTTGCGTGATGGGAAAGTGCGGAAATGATTGCTTCAATGACGCAATCTGTATTCCAGTCCTATTCCGGACCATGTGATTTCACCCTAAATGTAGTTATTGGCCTAGTTTCCATCGAGAGTTTAAACCGGATCAGAATATAAGAACCAACCAACTACAGTCCAACTACAGTCCGAGTATTCCCCTGTTACAATCAAACGACAGGGGAATGCTCGATTGTAGTTGGTTCTTACATTTTGATCCGGTTTAAACCCTCGATGGAAACTAAGTTAGTGGCCGAGTCGCCGATCGTTTACGTGTCGCTCTGGTGCGTCTCTATGGCCGGTATTCATAATCGGTTCTTATTTTAAGACCGTCTTAAGTAATGTCTTAAGTCGCAGCCTTCTGGCCGGTATTCATAGTCAAATCTTATATTTAAGATCATCTTAAGTACAGTCTTAAGATGTTATGAACAGAGAGAGAGAGAGAGAGAGAGAGAGCCGCATTAACGACTTAAGACATTAGTTAAGACGGTCTTAAAATAAAAACCGACTATGAATACCGGCCTCTCTCTGATTGATTTATAACATCTTAAAACTGTACTTAAGACTGTCTCAAATATAAGGTCTGTCTTAAATATAAGGTCTGACTATGAAATATAAGGACTGTCTTAAATATAAGGTCCGACTATGAATACTGATCTATATCTTAAATGTGCTGAGAACGTATCTTTCATTATTAATATTTCATTGTTAATATCTTGTTAAATAATTTTTATTTTCTTGAAAAATCAAGTACTAAATTTGTTATTATTAATATATTAATATGTTCCATATAGACTGGTATTCATAGTCAGTTCTTATTTCAAGATCATCTTAAGTAATGTTTTAAAACATTAATACGACCCTCTGATTGGTTCATGGTACCTCAAGATTGTACTTAAGACAGTCTTAAATATATCTGACTATGAATGTGCGGCAGCATTTTGCGGTTATAAATTTTGGACGTCATGTTCTTTCTCAGGTTTCTCTCTGGCTTTTACAAATCGATCATACTAGTCATTACAGTGATAATAAGGTTTACGTGGTCAAAATTGACGAATATCAAGCGCCAATTTGAATCACGTGATCCTTTTGTCGCTGAAATGACTAGTTTGAACGGCTCACAAAAATGTACTGATGCATCCGTTGTAGCTGTTGTTTGTTATGTGAAAAAAGGATCATCATTAATTGTTTTCCATTTACATCGATTTTCAGATAATTCTCAGTTGAATCTGCGTTCCTTATATATTCTGACAAGTGAGATTTAATTGAATTTTTGCCTATAATCTTCACAAGATCGAGATGGTATGCTTTAGTGAGTCTCGTAAACTCTCTTTAAAAACCAGGTTCGAACCTGTGTTGTCATGTGATAACTTTTTATCAAACTAAGCAAATAACGACGTCATTAATCTGAGTACTCAGCTCACTTCAGACTCAATTTCACCTGTGTGCAAATGGAAAGCAACTATTATCTCAGCAGAAAAAAAAGTAGATTATTCGTTTCAATACGATAGATTGCTTTCAATCGGATGGATTGCTCATCGTTCCCATGCAACGAACTTAATATGGCAGCGCGTCATTATTGCAGATGGCGCGTGAGGCGCTCCGTTTCCGACGCGTAATGTTCCAGATCCTTTCTCGAAGGCCGCCGGATAAGTAAAAACGCGCGGACAACGAATACGTCGCCATTTTCAAAATTTCTTGGCGTCGCGACGGATACCCGGCCTGATACGACCTTTCGTGCGAATGTGAATGTCGTCACCAAACACCGCTCGGTTGCTGTTCAACACTCTCTCGCTGCCAATTGTTCACATCAGGGAATGAAAATTTCAAGTCAGTGCTGACAACTTTTTGCGTCTTATTATCGTTGTCGCGCCCGATCACCATTTACGATTGCTACGCGTGCCGTCGCCTTCTCAGCTGTGATTACTGTGAATCACGGCGCACGTGCTTACGCTCACGTAGAATCATGTGCGTGATCGGAGGCATTTCTTTCAACGGCGTATCATTTTTCGGCGATATACCTGCGGTTCTCTCGTTGCCACTCTATGACTCTCGTCTATGACAGCGTCTCGTGTTCGACGCGGACATGGCAGAAGAGACGGACGGCCGTGTTCCGCGTCGAATGCGTGTTGCAACCTCGTGCTTGTCGACGAGTCACGCGTTCACGCTCGCATCTTCTGGCAATGTGCAAGGCTAGCGTGGCTCTCGTTAAAACTGAAAACTCGATTCTCGCGCAACACGAGATTGTTCGCACGGAGATTCAACGTATTTTTACAGACAATGAAACCGCGGATGACAGTAAACTGTACACGTCGACATCTTAAACGCAATGCATCGACAAGAATGAACGTCTTAACGTTCAGAGTTTCGATGCTTCCAAATGCTTTGGTGTCGTTGATTCGCTTATATATATACATCTCGCATTAAACGGTTGGCGAATATATTGTATAATAACTTAGATAACACAGTCTAAAATTAAGTCTTTAAGACATCTTTTAGACATCAAAGATGTCTTGTGTTTCAATTTTTGAGGCGGTATTCATAGTCCGTTCCTATTTCAAGACTGTCTTAAGTAATTTAAGATGTTAATACGGCCCTCTGATTGGTTCGTGACTTCTTAAGATGATCTTGAATATAAGATCTGACTATGAATACCGGCCTTGAATATTGTTGTCTAAGAACAAATGAGTTGGAAAAAAGCGTCACTCGCAGAACTTGTTGCGCAAAAAATAAGTTCAAAATTATAAAAGCTCTCTGAACTAAATTAATATTAATTAATAAAAGAACATATAGGCCACCAAATGTTCTTAATGCAAAAGTTTATTTAATCTCATATATACATAGACGTTTCAACCTTAAATTAGCTTCTCTTCAGTATAACAATTTTTCTAGTCATAAGCATGTAACAATTTTTAAGATGGTTAATATGTAAAAAATTACAGTACACGTAATCACATAGAACTGAACTTCGTAATAATAATGTATTAGAATTTAAATGTTAAGTCATTATATGTAAAACTTTGAATTGTTTCTGGAATGATACCCAGTAATTTCTGGGCAATTCCTTTCTCAAAACCTCTCACAAGAATCAATTTTTCATTAATAACAATCCATCTTCTCAGTCTGCTTTTTTACATTCGACAATCTTAGTGTCACACAGGAGTTCTAAATTCTGCATACAGGGTATTTGGTAAAGACCGTAACAACGCTTAAAGGTAGAGTCTCGAAATCTTTTAAATTTTCGAGACGAAAATTTAATCTCAAAATGTCTACAGCATAATAGTTTTTGAATTATAAGCACTTAAAAGTTAGCGAATCATACCGTCCTAAAGTTCGTGCGCTTAGCTGTGCGGTTAGATTTTTTCCGTTGGTATCGCATCTCACATCTGAACTGATCTGAACACACGAACTTTAGACCGTATAGTTCAAAAACTTCAAATGCTTATAATTCAAAAACTGTTAGAACCTCGATGTTGTGGTATTAGAATTTTCATCTCAAAATGTGCTCAGGAATCTACGCTTAAGTATTGTTACAGTCTTTACCGAGTACCCTGTATAAAAGTTCTCTATGCAATAGAACATAATCAAAGAGATTCACAATCTTGATTGAAATAAGTTCAATATGACAAGGCTTCAATTATATATTTCATATTAAATACTATGCAATAGCAAATATATTTAATACATCAAACTTCTTATTTATTTTTTGTACACGTTCTATGAGTGACTCTTACATGTCATTTTTTAACTCATTTTGTTATTGTTTAATATTAAGACTTATTATATATTATATATTTCTTTTTGTCTTTTTTAACTTTTTGTCTTTTTAATAATGATTCAGGATATTCTGAAAAACAATGTATTATATTACTATAAACAATGTGTTATATTACTATATTATTATAATCTTGATCAAATCTGTTCAAAACAAATTTTGCAAAGTGTCTTTAGATAGGACATATAATAGACTAATAGAAATATAATAACAATCTATTAGCAGATTGACTGGCAAAACAGTAAAGTTTGTTATTTAATTTTAAATAATTTATTTAGCAATTTTTCCATTTAACAAATTAGATTCTCTATATGATTATTAAATTATATTAGAAGAACACGAGCTTATTAATGTACAACAGCTTATTAAAATTAAAACAATTTATATGAATATTAGTTTGAATTTGCCAGTAGATGCTAATATTTTGCTTAATGAGACGTAATGAACAGATTTATGTATGAATCTCTCAGAAATTAGATTGATAAACTTAACGAGATAAAGAACAGAAAAAAAAGTTTTATTACTAAAGAAGGAAAATAATATTTCTAAGTTATATATCTAGTACTATTAACAATAAAATATCTCATTTGCAGTAGTGAAACATAATGGCTGACTTCGATAAAGATTCTATGCAGTGTTGTTTGGTGTGTAACACTAAAGTTGGGCTATCTGCTAGAAACAGTATACACATCTTTGATGAGTCTTATACCATATCTAAGAAACCACTTGTGGATGTTATATCAGGTGTTTTAGGCACTGATATTAATTATGACTCTGTGCATTCTCCTATCATTTGCAAAAAATGTTTTAAGCAGTTCAGTGAGGTAAAAACAATTATGACTTTTGTAGTTTTTTTTTAATAAAAATTATAAAATTGATAAAAAAATACATTTTTTTACCATTTTAGGCAGATGAACTTAAAAATAAAGTAACAAAACTCAAAACAGAATTATGTAACAGCTATAAAAAGACAATTGAAGTTCATAAGTTGTGTGATATATTTCAAAATGAAGAATATAACGATCATGATTATACAGACAATACAGAAAGTCAAAATATTTTAACAAAGGTAAAATGCTATATAAAGATTAATTATCATGATACATCACGAAACGCTGATTAGCTTAATCGGCTGATTAGTCTATTGGAATTGACCAATCGCATTTGCCGTAAAACGAAATGATAAATGCGATTGGCCAATTTCAATGGATTAATCGGCGTTTCGTAAAGTGATCCACAGTTTAATAGTATAACTATATAATATTCGTAGGAAGTGCAGGAAAATATAGCAGAAGAGATTACGCAAGAAAAAAAAGAACAAAAATTGTTTATAGAACAAGATAACTCTTTACATTACTTCACAGAAGTTGAAGAAGAAGATGAAACAAGTAATTCGAATGATACAAAGAAATCAAAAAAGAGTAAAATTAAAGTAGAACAACCTCAAGAAGATGTATGTATGAAAGAATTAATATTCTAGCAATATAGACTTGTATTCAGAACGCGCTTTTATCTCTAAAATTCTATTGGGTAGTATTATGTATTGAGTCATTTAAAAAGTATCCGCGGTTTTTTCATTCAAAAATTGAACAAAAAACCGCGGATACTTTTTAAATGACCCAATATAACATAAATTATAGCATGTTAGCACGTTAACATCTTTGTAAATGCGATCTGAATAATAACGGGCTATAAATTATATATAAATGTTTTTTTTATATAATATATGAATTAATGACATCTTTTTTTAGATTGTATTTAGAAATGAATCTTCATACACTTGTTTGGTATGTCCAAACGTCGAAGAAAAATTCACGGCAGATGCTAAACTTATTATAACTCACATGAAAGATGTACATGACTTACGCTTGTATATTTGTGATGTATGTGGGCAGGATTTCAGAAAGAGAAACGAACTTTCCACACATCTCGATGATCACGTCGCAAAAGAGGAAGGGGACTTTCAATGCGAAATATGTAATAGAATATTTAGTAATTTGCGATTATTCCGTATTCATAAAAGAATACATTATCCGCAAGTAAAATCATGGCCCTGTGAAACATGTGGAAAGAGATACAAGTATAGTATTATGAAACCCAATAAATAATAAAATATAAATAATATGAAAAAAGAGCAAATAATTAATATATATATTTTTTCTTTTTTTTTTGCTTTAGTTCCAAAAATTTATTAGAGGAACATATAAACACACACACTGGTGTTCGTCCATACATGTGTGATACCTGTGGCAAGGACTTCGCATCCAAGTATACGTACAAAGCGCACATAAAAACGCACGAAGTACGACCTCGTCCATTCGAGTGTACTCAATGCAATAAAACATTTTTGAGCCAGCAAAATTTGAATCAGCATGAACGAACGCATAATGGCACAAAGGAATTTGTATGCCATCAGTGTGGTAAGATTTATAATATTTCATATAATTAATAGATTTAATTTAATTTTATTCTTTGTATTAATTTCACAGGGATTAATTATCCCTTTTTTATTAGTATTTTCTTATTTGCTTTTTAACAATCATCTTTCTTAAAATTAAAGGTAAGGCTTTTACTTCTGCACATAATTTAGAAGTACATAATATAGTACATACCGGATTTAAACCCTATGACTGTAGTATATGTGGTAAATCATTTGCGCGTAAAGCGGAAATTCGTGATCACGAGAGAACTCACACAGGTGAGAAACCTTATCAGTGCGAGTTTTGTGGAGCTACATTTAGGTGAGTATTTAGGTGAGTAATAAAAATTAAAGGGTTACACAATTCTCTATGCTTAAATTAATTGTAACAAGCGATTAATATTGCTACTATTATTTGTAGTCAAAGATCAAATCTGCAATCTCACAAGCGAGCGACGCATTATAATGATAAACGTTATAAGTGTGACGAATGTGGAAAAGGTTTTAAAAGAAAAAGATTATTGGATTACCACATAAAAGCGGCGCACACCGGTGAAAGACCGTATAAGTGTGACATATGTGCAGCTACATTTGTCTACCCTGAGCACTTTAAGAAGCATACACGTATACATACAGGCGAAAAACCATATCTTTGTGAGGTATGATCTTTAAAATTATTGTTAGAACAGTTTTTTAGAAATGTTTTTTCTCATTCGGTTACTTTTATTTTTATGTTTCTGTATTCATAAATTTGCTGCCTTTTAGGTTTGCGGCAAAGCATTTAATAGCAGAGATAATAGAAACGCTCACAGATTTATACATAGCGATAAGAAGCCATATGAATGTTTGGTGTGTGGCATGGGTTTCATGAGAAAACCATTACTTTACGCACACATGCAAGTTCAGGTAATATATGAGAAAACATTTTAATTTATTAGCAAATTCTTTTTTGTCTTCTTATTTTTGATATATATATTCATAATGATATAAAACATAATGGTATAAAATCCACTTTATAGACAATTTATAATTCACGATTAAATTTGGCACAGACTTCTTTATAATTTTGCGTGTTGTGTAACAGAAATTGAAGACGTAAAATACTCAATATAGAAAATATGTATCACTAACATATTTATATTTTCTATATGTGTATATTTTACTTCTTTAAATATTTTTTATGTTACACAACATATAATATAAATAAAATTCTGTTCCGAATTTGATCGTGAATTATAGATCATCTAAAGTAGACTTTATAGATTATTCTAATATACTATAATACATTTGATCTATAAAATATTATTCATTATTTAGGGTCATTTAAATGATACCATAGTAGTGAACCAACCACGACTGACAACGGAAGAAGAGCAAGTAATAACTATTCCCAATAATAACGAATTATTAATGGAAAAAGTTGAGAACGAAGAGGTAATTTTGTGATATATACAGAATATATATATATATATAGTATGTATCTATGTATAGATTAGTACATGCTTTTATGCATTCACAAATAAAAAATGTACACAAATATATATAAATATAAAACTACTAGGGTAGTGTACGGGTTCCCGAAATTACTCAAGTTTCGGGTTCGGGTCGGGAATTTTTTTAGGGGTCGGGATGTAATAGACTCGAATATTTTGTAATATTTGGATATCCGTAAATTTTAGGTTCCCGATCATGAAGGAGCATCACATTTATGTCGTTTTTAAATCTATCAGTTTTTATATC
>JAANIC010005963.1:32822-62804 GCA_017607545.1 Acromyrmex charruanus | reverse complement strand
TTTATATATATTTGGTTATATATATATATATATATATATATATATATATCGTAACATATGAAATTTTATTTTATTCATTATTTTATTTTATTATATTCATTGTTGCTTATTTAGCTTGGCGAAACTGGATTATATGTAACTGAACTAAAAGATCACGTAATTATACAAGAAGAGGAAGATCAGATATATAATGAAGAAGATGTAGTATTAAATATACCGGCAGAAGAAACCGTAACTGATGAAGTAAATCATCTTGTTGAAGATCAGGTAAAATAATAGAATTTTTTAAAAATTTGCTACAAAATAATTTATTATTTTATTGCATTAAACATTGTTTTGTTTCATAGATAAATTTTGTGGAGAATGAAGTTACTGCAGACGACTGTAAAGTTGAAACTGAAGTAGAAACGGTATATACTTATAACGAGAATGAAGAAGGCGAGACAATAGTTGTACCATCCGCTTCGCAAGAAGAAGACAAGAATGTGCGATTAGTGCAGATTAGATTTCCGACTTCTGTAGATGGAGAAGGCAGAAGTTGGTTAAGCTTAGTACAAAATACTTGAATTAATTAATCAATACGTTATATAATTTACTAGGTACAGAAAATAAGTATAGACAACACAAAATCTAAAATCAGGACATAAGACTGATGAGCTTTCTACAATAAATTGTTATTTAGGCTTTAAGTCTTAAGCCATAAGAAATTAATCAATTATAGTCTATTATTCTTTCCACATTTGATTTTGGTCAATTTCTTAAGGCTTAAGACTTAAGCTTAGATAATAGTTTATTGTAAAAAGTCCATGAGTATTGTTAAATAGGGCGAGTTTTTAGCGCATACGTGAAACAGTGAATACAGCAATATAGCAAAAATGTGCGTAAGAGTGCATTCATATCTTGACAGAAAAATAGAAAGCAGAAAAGCAGCACCCAATCAAAACTCGTGTTGATAGTAATGGCTATCATAGACAAAATTCCGTAACGATAACCGTAAAACGTAAACTTAAATCAATGAATCAATCAGGATATTACTTAGATCTACATAATCTAATAATAGAAATAATAAATTTAGAACGAGACCTACAAGACGAATTTCAACCAGTAAGTTTATTGCTATTTCTATTTCTATTAGATTACGTAGATCTAAAGTAATATGCTGATTGGCTCATTAGCGTCTTATGGTTATTGTTACGAAATTTTGTTTTGGTAGCCCTAAGCAGTACAGAAAAACATCGAAATTATCAATTATCAGCGCGAGTTCTGATTAGCTGCTATTTTTTTGCATTCCATTTTTCTATTAAGATGTGAACGCGCTCTGAGTCTTGATGCTTGGGCTCGATCCAGAAGAAAAATAGATTAATTTATAAACATAATACTTATAAAACTGTGCTGAAATATTATCAGTAATACTGATAATGTAAGGTTGTAAAAATATTGATATATACTATTATAGTATTACATTCAATATTACTAATCAGTATTATGCGTCGTCTATACAATGTATGGAGTAAGGATAAAGGTCACTTTATGAAACGCCGATTAGCTTAATCTGCCGATTAGTTCATGGAATTGGCCAATCGCATTTGCCATCAAACGAAATGATAAATGCAATTGGCCAGTTCCAATGGACTAATCAGTCGAGCTAATCGGCGTTTCGTAAAGTGATCCTAAGGCCTAGTTTCACAACTCTTAACCGAGGTTTAAAGCTCCTAAGTAGTCATCACAGCCATATTGAATATTGACGTAAGAAGCGAAAAATGACACGTTAATTTTTATTACGTGCCATTTATGAATAAAGACAATTTGGATAAAACAAAATAATGAGATTGCTTTAAAATTTGTAAAAATGAACGAAAACTATGCTTATCCTTTCACAGTAAATAATCGTAAAAAGTGATAAAAGGCACATGAAATGCTTTTATTCAATGCACATGCGTAGCTTATTTTCACTTACATATGCCTTTTATCACTTTACTCAGGAGCCGTAACTTAAAATAAGTTAAACCTCGGTTAAAAATTAACCATGAATTATGAAACTGAGCATAAGAGTAAGAAATTAACCAATCACAGTCGATTATTTTTTTCATATTCGATTATGATTGGTCAATTTCTAACTCTTACTTTTTATACATCGTGAAAACGAACGTGGTTATAATTTTAAAATGTATAAAAAGAAGAGCATAAGAAACCACCGCACAAGTTATAGTTTGTGATATTTAATTATTATTACATTAATTAAAACATTAAACGTTTTTCTTACTTTTTACTTCGTGTATTGTAGCCGATGCATTATTGATCATGTAAAGATCGCATCATGGATAATTATTCATATATATTATTGAAACATTCGACGCGTGTGCGCTAAAAATCCAGCGTCTAATAACATTTGGTACTTAACATTTTAAGGACGGAATCTAGATGTTGCTAGCTTCGAAATGATCTTAAGCTAGTACTTGAGATATCATAAATCAATCAGCTATTCATAGTCGGTTCTTATTTCAAGATGTAGTTCTTATAGACATTACTTAAGTCTTATTTCAAATGTCAAATATATAAAATGAAACTCGAAATAATCTATCAGTGAAAAATATAAAAAAGCCATCAGTCTATATCGGCTGTTCGGATGCATAGAAAATCCTTTATTTTCGTGAATGTAACAAAACGAATAAAATAAACGAAATTAATAAAATTAAAATTCAGATAAATGATTTCAATAATTCTCTAATTGTTTCGGTTTTCGTTTTTCTTTTGAATGACTATATAACAAATCTGACAATTTGATGAGCGATGTGATTCTACTTTTTGACGCAATATATGACTCCGATTTTACTTTATGTAAGTTTTTATATTATTATTGTATAAGTTAATATTTTTGATAATCATTTGACTATTCATTACATAACTAATTTGGCATTTGTATAAAGAAGAATGAACTAAATTGTCAGGAATCACCATCTTGGAATTTGCGTTATTTATGTAATTTAGATTTATATTCTATATTGATAAGGACCTAAATTGAAGAGTCGAAATTTTTATTTTATTCGTTTTGTTACATTCACACAAAAATAGAGTTTTCTGTACATTGGAACAGCCGATGTAGTCTCTAATGGACTTTTTTATATTTTTTTAAGTAATGTTTTAAGACGCTAATGCGGCTTTCTGATTGGTTCAGGACACCTCAAGATTGAACTTAAGACCGTCTTGAGTACAAGAACTGACTATGAATTCCGGCCAAGAGCCGTATTTGCATCTTAAGACATTACTTGAGACGGTCTTGAAATTAGGAACAGAACTATGGATACTAGCCTAAGTGCTTGTAAAAGTTTTTAAATATTTTTAGATGATTATGTCTCAATTTTGGACTTTGTGTTATCTGGAGACTGTTAGTTATACATGTACTATTATAAAACGACAAACAACTATTATATTAAAATAACTTGTATGTGATTATTAATTCAGTACATTAATAATTTGGCTCTTGTCTTAATTATTGGATCATTTTTGTAATTATCTTATGATGAATTTCTATATTTAAAAAATTCATTAATTTAACCCTCTAGGAGTAAGTGTAAATTTGCAGCGTTTGTTTTAAAATTAAATTCAGGATTTGCAAAATTGATGATAGAAATGTATGTCGCATTAAACATTGACAAGTATAGTATTTCTATCTGTTAGAAAGACTAGGCCGATATATCTCTCCTTGTGCACGCGATATATATCGATAGTACAACACATTGACTTTTTATGTGTCATTTTTTTTTAGCAAAAATCATGGCAAAAACGGTGAAAATTAATTTTTTTTTAAGATTACTAGAGAATTAAATAAAAATCGATGTACTATTCCGAGAGACTATGATTAAATAAGTTAGATTTAATGCAGAAGATGAACAGAAGACAACAAATTTAATATTAACTTAATTATCCATCTTAATCATATTATTGAGCTGTTCCAAGATTTATCGCTAGTATTGAAGAAAGTCTGTAGTAAACTAGAGATTTTTCAGTACTGACAGTAAATTTTAAAACACAGCTTATGTAACTTATAGTGAATTCGGCCCATAATATTGTATATGATTTAATTTCTCATTATATACTGGATTAGTATTCATTAAAAGCGCTTTATATAAAGTACTTAAATGCTGTGGTATAATACATCTTTGACAATGAAATAATATGTGAATATTTCGTTAAATAACGTGATAATAACATTAATTGTTTAATCGTTTAAAATATTTATATGCTTTTATATTTAACTTTTACTAATTTTATAATAACTTTTAGTATGCAATTATGCATTAATTATGTGTCCATCTTCTGCTATATCGCTGTATTTGCTACTTTACCGTCGTGCATGTACTAAAAACCCGAACCGCCTAATTATCTAGTGTAATGCAAGTGACTGCATTCACTATTAGTCTCTTTCACCAATTTCGATTAAAGCTAATCGATGGTTAGCTAACTCAATCATCATGATTGCCAACGTGAGAGCTAAATACAATTTGTTTCAGAAAAGGAAAAAAGAGATGTTGTGATAAATTAAACTGCTATTGGCACTTCTGTTTATAATCGTTAATTTAATCTGAAATTAATGAAAGAGACCTTAGTTATGCAAAATTAATTTTTATTTAAATATCAGATATTTTGTAATTCACTAAAGAATTTTTTTATTACTAAAACGTATTTATATTTTTGACACAATTTCGTTTAAAAATATATATAAAAGCTTGTGATATCATATTATGATAATACACATATACATATGCATAGACACTCTGCATAAAAGGCGTATCTTACATATATACATATATACTTATATATATTTATTTATATACCTAATTAGTTTTATAAATCTAAACTCAACTTTTATGACTTATACTAATTTCTTAAATCTGAATATTTGAAATTATTATAGCTCTCTTAAGTATCAATTTTTCCGACTACTTCAAACCATTGGCGTAAAGCATCGCTCAGAACACCCGGTAATGTGTTTATGTCTCTAAGAATCATATAGAAAGGAAATGGGAAATTATCCATATACGATCGAATCCCTAATAATTTTCCTTTTTCAAACATAGGCATACGGATATCCAATATTGAATCCTGAAAAAAATTAATAGGTTATTAATAATAGTTTTTTAAACATATTTTTAATAATATTTAGACAGAACTATTATTATCGCGGTAATTATTAACTTAGGCTGGATCATTCCAAGATAAACTTTAGTTCATTCTTTTACTCGTTGGATTGTTTGATCTTTTGATAAACTTCGACTTTAATTCTCTTATGCTCTTAGGCTCGGTTGCACCAACGTTACTTTGACTTTAAGCGGGACTTAAAATTCTATCTCTCCTTTTCTCAACTTTAAAGAGAGAAAGTGAGTTTTAAGCCTCGTTTAAAGTCAAAGTAATGTTGGTGCAATTGGATCTTACACTTTTACTCTTGTTTATCAATTAGATAAATTATCACATAATTCATCCGAAGATGTAATAACCCTTCATCCTTTTTAAATATGATTAAAAATTACCTTATTAATTGGATTGTCGACTATTATAAACACTAGAAAAATATCTACAAGTCTGGCTCTCCTGACAGCACAATTCACTTTTTCTTTTCCTTCTGAAAATATTCCTCTACCATCCGATAATACTACCAACAGTTTAGCATTGTCGGATGAAGCACATTGATTCTCAAACATATCTACTGTAAAATCGACTAATTGTCCAATCATTGTCTTTCTTTGATCAAACCTCATTTCTTGTATTAGCCTGTAAATAGAAAAAAAAATCTTAAGTAAAATGTAAAATTCCAATTATATTATTGAATAAAATCAAATAGGAATATCCTAAGTAAAACAAGATTAAACAGTTATAACTGACAAGTTTAAATGAGTTAAAAGAGATTAATATTATAACTAAGATTAATATTATAACTAAGATTAATATTCATCTAATTTTATTTTCGGAGCCATATATATTCAACTTTTATTTAATTTAATATTAAAAGTTTATAGGAATTATATAAAAATACCTAGATCCACTTTGTTCTGTGAAAGCTTCTCCTAAAGGATGCAATACTTTTACTTGCTCTCCGAAGCTTATGACACTAAGTTGTCCCACTTCAAGGTATGTCATAGCCTTGCTAATCAGCGACAAGGATTCGAACGCCAATTCTTTCGAATGATTATCTGCCATACTGCTAGAATCATCTAATGCGAGGACGATCTGATAGTCACGTTTCGAAGGTTTCGTGCGTCTGAGCCAGATTTTATCTTTGCGAAATTGACTAGCTATATAAGGAATGATTTTTCGCATATTGATGCGTTTGCCCGTCTTATAATCACCCTTCAGTCTCGATGCTTGCGTGGGCTCCAATACCAATCTTAATTTTTCGGATAAATCCCTAGCAGCTGCATCTGTAACTGAACACAAACAATTCCATGCAGCTGTAGCTTCCTCTGTGGAAGGCACTTGCGTCCATTCGTCCAACATTCTTTCCATTTCGAATCGCTTTCTTTCTACATAATCAGAGCTAAGATCATTTTCTTCGATATTCCATTCCATCGTATGAAATGTAGATTCGTTTCCTCTCTCTACTTTCATCGTCTCTGCTGTTTCTCCTTCTAATTCGACCGTTGTCTCTATTTGATTGTTCTCCATGTTTCTTTTACCATCGGAATCCTTTTTGGATTGGTTATCTGCAATTTCAGAGACCTTTTCGGGTTTGTGCTCATTTATTTTATCATGCGTCACATCGCTTTCCTCATCTTCATGCATTTCTATGTCCATAATGTCGTCCTTTTTCTCTTCCTCATTTTTATCCATATTAGAAGCTTGTTGTTTGACCTGATCTTCCGTTGCGGCGTCGAGCGTGTAATCATCGAATTTCTCGGAATCCTTAATGTGTTGAGCCATTTCAGCCTTATTGCTATCAGCATTGCTTGTATCATCTTTTTCATCCATCGATACTTCGTCTTGCGTGTAGGTCGTTTTTAATTTCTTTAGCGTCGACTCAAATCTGTCCAACAGACTGCGATCCTCGTTACTCTCACCCAAATTCTTCCTCTTCTCGACTGGTTTTGTCATAGTGTTATTTTGTGGTGCCGAAACAGTTTCCTGCTTAGATGATCCTGAATGCCCGCTCTCCTGTTGTGCCGATTGTGACTGGCCTGTGCCTTTATCAATATTGTCCTCTTGAGTATTCTCAGATGAAGTTTCCTGTTGATCTTTCGTATTCGATTGTTGCGCTACTGTATCATGTGAACCTTCCGTCGTTTCTTCAATTTGTTGTGCAGCATCCATTTCTTTGCTCGCATCATTTGCGCTCGGTGCTGCCTTTTCTTGTAGTTGTTCTTCCTCCACTTTTTTATCTTGATTCTGCTCCTCGTCTTTGTTCTCTGCATTCTCATCACTTTTTTCTTCAGTTTTCTTATTAGTTTCAAGCTCTTCCATTTTATGTGTCTGATTTTCCTTATCGGTATTACTGTTGTCGTCCTCGTCCTCACTAGAATTCTCCTCAGGATCATTTTCTTTAGTCTCTTCAGATTCCTTCTCGAGTTCTATATCTTGTTTTTCTAATGGCGGTTTTTTCATCTCATCGATATCAAATGGATTCTCATCCTCGCCACCGTTGTCTTCCTTACCGTTTTCATCCAAATTCATGTCTTCTGGTAAGTCAAGCGGTTCGGGTTCTGGTTGAGGTTGAAATTTGCCATGATAAGGATTAATATGATCTTCATCTACTTCTGGTTCATTCAATTCATTAATCTCCTTTTTATTTTCCTCTTGCCGATTTTCGTCATGATCTGTATCATCATCGTCATCTTGTTTTCTCTTACCGTTATCTTCCCTTGCGCTCATTTCTTTTTCACCGATTTGTTCGCCTGTACCTTCCTCTTCATTCTCATTTTCCGACTGATTGTCCTCTTCGGATTCTTCTTGATCGTCGCCCCAGATTTCTTTATCAAGCTGCTCAGCACCTTCTTCAGTTTCTCCCATTTCTTTATCCAAATCATTTTCTTCGTCATCGTTACTCTGCTCTTCATCATTGTCATTTTTTTCCATATCTTGAAGCTTGCTATCGAAATCCTCAGACATGTCGATTCCTTTCTCCTCTTCCTTACAAGTTTTATCATCTTGTTTCTCTCGTTCTTGATCCGCAGGTTTTGCATCCTCAAGTTGATCTTCGGATTCTATTCTATCGGAAACGTCTTTCGTTCCTTCACCTTCGGCTAAACCCATTCCGCCTTTTTCTGTCTTTTCTTCTGATTCGTTCATTTCGTTTTCCTCGAGATCTAAATCTTTTGGCACGCAGAACCCATTTGCAGCCAAATCTAAGAATACGTTTAATTGCAGGTACAATATTTTACACGTAATACGGAATGACGCTACTTGTTCGTTTAAATAAAATTGAACGAACAAAATATATTGTTCCAACAGAGGTAAACACTTTAGGAGCAACCTGAAAAAAATAATAATAGATATTTATTAATTTTATGAAATTTGTAGCTTCTATTTCATGTTAGCAAAATTTTAATATTTTTATTCATAGGTACAGAAAAATAATATGCTTCTTTTTAATAAAGTATTTGATTCTGTCAAAAAAAGAAACATTGTCAATATTAAATAGAATTATTGTTACCTGATACAATGATTTGCTGATTGCGGATCGTCGAATTCACGTATTAGTAGCAAAAGATTGGAAAATAAATTGTATATATCAACCAACTTTAATTCATTCTTTATATCCCGTTCGAGCAATTCAACAAGTTTTACAAGTTTCAATTTTTCTTCTGCTTCTTTTTCTATGTTGATATTATTCTCCTCACTTGGTTTTTTATTCATATGCATATCATTATTCATATCTTCCTTGATATCTTTAAATTTCTTCTGTATTACAAGCAATATTATATTTATTAAATGTTTTAAATCTGATTCATATTGTTCGATAGTGTGATTTTCGTTTTTCAATTTCTCTTCATTTTCAATATCTGTGGATGTTCGCAATTTTTCGAATAGCATGCCATCATCCTGAAGGAAGCATTCCATCTTCGTATCTAAAAACGCTATATTTTCCCAAATAGGATGCACAACATCCAAATTCGTAAATAATAATTTTATATTCTTAAATCGCGCTCTTAAATCTTTGATTGTAGTACAGCATTGCTCCAAGAATTCAAAGTGCTTTGAACTTGCAAATGAAATATGAGTAGAATGTCCAAAATGATCTACCGATAAGACTTCAAATGGCATAAATAATGTATGAAAACGTTTTGCAGTAGCTTTTACTGAACTTAAACTATCCTTCAACATAGCATTTGCATTCTTCCAAATCTCGTCATTTTGAGAGGCGGCAATTATAGGAAGCGCATTTGCGTCCAACGTAAGTTTGGCTCTGTTGGGATCACTCGATGATTCCAGGGGACAGCATTGCAGAAACAGCAGCAGCTGTTCAAATCCAACTTCTAACGTAATCAGCAATGTCTTCAGGCTCTCTACGCGTTTCATGAACGAGTCGTTATTCGTCGAATCGCTTCTGTTCTGTCTTAGAATATTTAAATCTTGCTCGCGTGTTTCGGACAAATTAAAAATCTGTGCGCGAAGTGACGAGAAACGATCGAATGACTGAACGATTGTCATCTTCTGCATGTGGGCTATTAACATCAAGTGCGCGGAATATCCTCGGCAACGTTCTATATTCTGCAATCCTAAGTCGGTCTGATTTGTGCTGAGCATTGCATTGAGAGCATTTAATCTGATGAGAGACTTATAATAATATTTCTCGCAGCCTTTCCATTGCGTCAGCATATTCTGGTCGGCTTTCTTCAGTTTAAAATACTGACTGATTGTGGAAAGATCCAAAGGTGATACTGTAAAATCTATTACTTTATCCGCATTATTCTTTAATGTCAATATACCAGTACGATAAGATATGCCCATTTGAGTCAGCTCCTTGAAGTAATTGGCGAGCGTCATTTTCTTCTGTTGCAAGATATTCTTCGCCTGAGACTTCTGCTTATTCTTCGGTAGACTTCTATCGATGTTTATTTCCCGAAGACGTACGCTCTGCTCCATGTAGTTTTCAATAAAATTTTCGAATTCTTTTCGTACATTCGGATAAGAATTTACCAGGATTATTTCCTTGCATAGATAAGGAGCCTTTTTAGCCTTTGTTAGTAACGTAATAAGTTCGCTTGTAAATTGTACTTTCACGTCTACAGACTGCGAAGATTTTGTTACGATAAAATCTTCAGGTCTCGTTATGTGCTTATGATGTTCCTCATCATCCCAGATGCCTTTGCTCATCTCTGTACTGTAAGATGCCGATTTAACAGTCAAACAAGAAGACACGGCCTGCTTTAGGGCATTCTGGAACTCCTTTACCAATTTATGCAGAGTTCGATGCGTTTTCTCAACTGTTTCCTTCACAGCCCAATAGCTAATGTCGTTCCATCGCGCAATTTTAACAAAGTCCTTCAACTTCTTCTCAATGGGCGCTTTTAAAAGGGCGATTCTTGTGTTCACATCGTCTACGAACTGTTTGTAATAATTGTACACGTTCCACAATATGGCCAAAAGTTCATTCTTGTTATCACTGTCGTCAAAATAATATACATGACAGTGGAACGTCAAGAGAAGATCTAAGCGCGATTCGAATTCAACAAGGGACGACTGGTTCATGAAATGTTCTAGCGATTCTATAAACTTTTGCTTGGTGATAGGCTCATCGTTTGTTTCCTGAACATTATCCTTTTCAGATCTCGTAACGTAACTCTCAATCAATGCATACAAGAAGAACCACCATTTGGACGTATCCGATCTGAGATTCTCGTATGTTGCATCGAGACAACCCTTCCAGCAAGACAACTCCAGCTTTCTCCAATATATTATCTGTTGCGTTAACTTTAACGCATGGTCCATCATGCTGACGCCACTGTGTGCGTTCTCCTCCCATTGATGCATCTTGACAAGCAACAACTCCAAACCTGTTAGAAATCTGGAAATAGGTGAAGTGACCGAAAATGTGTAAATCTTTTCTATTATACATCGTATCGATCTCAGAGTGGGATGTTCTGGCCATTCCTTTAGCAGATTATCAACGTGATTTAGGATATTTTCGCACAACGGTAGGCACTGCTTCACTTCCTCAATATTGCAATCCTTGTAGAAATCGTACGCTCTCATTCGTTCTTCGGACCATGTGTTTTCTCGCAAAGTTCGATCTGCGCTTTTCTCTTGGCTTGCTTGCAGCCCCAAAGTAACCAAAAAGTTCAAGCTATTGTATAATTTGACTGCGAGTCCTTCGCTCAAACTCGGCAGTATGTTATCGAGTATCCCGTATACCGTGTTGTATCTTTGAATCAGGGACCCAATGTAATTCGTTGAACTTGTCAAAGCAGAACTGTTGCATATCCACTTGGTCGTAATGAAGGACATGACGATATTCGAGTGGATCTGTTGGATCTCTCTGATGTCATCCTTGGTGACAAGACCGCTGAAATTTGACTCCGTTTCGTCCAATTGGGTTGATATACTCTTCTCGTTGAGGGAACGTTGCGACTCGTCTTCTATATCGTTAAAGTCCTTTTCACGATATGATGGGAATAGCTTGCGAACTTCCAGAGTAAGCTCTTCTTCTTCCGTCAATGTGTCGTTGTGACTCTCAATTTTATTTTTGTATAGACTGTCTTTCTCTGCGGCTCGTTTCTCTTCCTCCAGTTGTTGTTGTTTCCAGATCAGAACTATTTGCTGTAATAGTTCGTTCATGTCTCGCCATAGTGGCTTAGTCAGACCTTTGTTAAGAATCACGTGATTGTGCAATTCATATAAACCCGACTTGAATATTCGGAACTGCTCTTGCATCCTGACAAACGTGTCCGTAGAGCATGAACTCTTGCCAATTAGACTTCTCATGTTTGTGGAAACGCATAAATCACTCAGATTCAAAAGATTCTCTTGCTGCAGGCCGATTGTTGGGAATCGAATCAAGTTGTATATCAAAGATTCGAGATCAGCTTCTCCACTTTTACGCAAAGATATTAGCCGTCGGATCTCGTTAATCAGTATGAAAACGCCATGATTTAACTGAGCCAGCGCCGTCAACAACGGAAGAATTACATCTGGATAAGCCGACAGGTATTTTGTTCTGATCTGCTCGGCGAATCGTTGCACTGATAAGCCCCAGATTTCCGCTTCTCGCGAAATGGTCTCTGCAATTGTCAGATCGGTTGATTCACAATCTCGACTGATTTCATCTGCGATCATATACAGATTGTTAATGTGCTTTTTCACTAACGTGTAAGAACCTATTCTGTTCCTGAAATCAGCGCTATCCTTGCTGAGCGAGGCGAAGTTGACAGACGTTGGCCTAAATGCTCTCAAACAGTTGAGATCATCTCTCGTCTTCAGCAAGCGCTTCTCGCAGTTTCTCATCTCTGCAAATCTCGGATGCTCGTTTGCCGCTGATATTCCCAGAATACGATCTTGCAACATTGTAACGTATATCGTTTTTCTAAAATCGTCGATGTCTTCTTCTAGGTACTGCAGCTTCAGTTCCACTTTATGCACGGGATCGATAAGATCTAAATTTCCAAAAAGCATTAATTGTACATAACCAAGTATCATCCAACCTTTCCCTCGTTGAAGCGTTTTAGAAAAACTTCCTTCTTCATTCTCATCATCGATGATATTTATCTCGTTATATGCTTCATGCAATTCTTCGACCGACTTGAAATAGTCGCTAGATTTAATATCGTCTGCGCAATTCTCAGCTTGTTTTTTTATGTCGTTCTCCATATTCATTTTGTGGATTGTGGATGAATATAAATGCAAGTAAAATTTTAATGTTGCCAAATCGCTATTGTTTGAATTGCATCGTTTATTTGTTAACGAGATACTATTTCTCCACAAAATCTCATTTAATAACTGTAACTGATTCACTTGCGCCGTATATGTTCCGAGTGCAATCGCGGAAAGAACATTTTTTTCTTTCTCTTGGTTGGTTTTGTTTAACATTAGTTGCAATACTAGATTCAAGAGAACCGGTCCACCGACATGGCATTCTATCTACAAATATATAATATAAATAATATAAATACATAATATAAATAAATTATAACGTGATATATTTTTAAATGAGAAAATTTGAGTGTTAAAAATTAAATATTAGTAATTTCTCTCTATATAACATATATAAAAATCTTATACAGGGTGTCCCATTTTAATTGACCACCTTAAATATCTCTTGAACAAGTGCATTTTAGGGAAAAATGCTTTAGACAAAAGTTTGTAACTTCGAGGACTAAGATAGTACCATTGGTTTAACCTTAGGTAACCTTTTCAAGACTAGGTCAATGTGACCGAAGTTTTTTAAAATGATACATCCATTTTTCACTACGTGTTCTTGTAGCATACCTGAAAAGCTTTCCAAAACACTATAATAAATTATTTTTTTATGAAATACTTTTTGAATTATAAGGCTTGAAAATTACAGTATCGCTGGCATAAGTATTACTGAAGATGCTCAAACGATGGCTAAGATCTTTTGAATGTTCAATGTCATGATCTTGATAATATTTGTTAAGATCAAGATCACTGGAGGTTCCTTTTCAGTTTTTCATAAAAATGAATTTTTAGTGCAAAAATGAAAATAAAAGAAACAATCTCCAGTGATCTTGATCTTTAACAAACGTTATCAAGGTTATCATGACACTGAACAAAAGGTTTTAGCCATTGTTTGGGCACTTTCAGTAATACTAATGCCGGCGATACAATAATTTTCAAGCCTTATAACTTAAAAAGTACTTCATAAAAAATATTTTATTATAGTGTTTTGGCTCTTGAAGTGTAAAAATACGTATTGAAAAATGAAAGATTCAATAAAAAAAATTTAAATTATCCTTGTCCTGACCTTGACAAGGCCACCCAAGGTCAAACCAATTGTACTATCTTATATTCCCCTGGAAATTACAAACTTTTGTCTAAAACATTTTTTTTCTAAAATGCTGTTCAAGAGAGAGATATTTGAGGTCAATTAAAATGGGACATCCGGTATAGAAATTATTAATGTTTAATTTTTAGCAGTCATAGACTCGAATTGTTAATTATTAGAGAAATATTTAAAACATAATTAATATATAATTATTTTATATAACATAGATATATCTTCGTTGAATTTTATTCTTCAACATTTTAATTATCTCTCGAAACATTTTTCAAAATTTCTCATTTATTATAAGACTAAAACACAAACCTTGGATTCAACATAGGAAGTTATTGATTTCTCTATATCTTCTTCTGTTATACCGCGCCAGTGCAAAAGTCGGCTCGTACCCTTAAAAGCATGAGATCGCTGAACGAATTGTGCGAGGCAGCAGAACAGTTCCGGCAGCAACAAGAGCTCTGATCCTCGCTCGATTCCAGCCATTGCGCTCAGCAAACCCATTAGATCGCTCGGTATACTGACTACATCCGTGAATTTCGCAAGGCATTCCGTCAAAGTGATATCGGAAATCATTATCTCCCGACACATCTTTCCCTGCAAAGTACAAGCGAGCGACAGAAACACGTATTCATAAATCGGCCACAAACGTATCCTCGCATTCAACTGCATTATTTCCCTCTTTGGAAGAGAGTGTACTCTGTTCAGAATATCCTCGACTTCCGCAGGAACTCGTAGACGAATGTGACTCTCGTCGCAGAATCGCTCTACCTCGTGAACGATCCGCAATGTCGTTTCGTCGATCGACTTTTTGGAGTAAACGTCGCTCCATAAAGAGATCATTTGTTGTCTCATCGCTAGTGCGTCCTTCAACTGCACGGATATAATCTTCAGTTCTTGTTTCAGGGTACTACCTCCTTCATCCCTTACATCCAAATCTTTCGTTATTTTCATCAGCTTCGATTGCACTTCCATGCTGATTTCCGTGGGATGAGGCGATGGAAGTGTCAAATACTTCTTGATTTTCTTGGATATCTTTTTAATAGGATCGTATACAGATTCCAACTGGTTGTTTATATGGTCCACAATATCCTGTAACTGTTCGATTTCGCTCATAGTTTCGTTGCTCAAGGATTTTAGATTACGTAGGAACTTCAATAGCCATTTATAATGCACTCTTAGCAACACAGAAATCCGATCCAAATTCGTAAATACATCCTTAGACTTTTCCGTTTTATCTATAAGTGTAAATTCGCCTAATCTCTCGAATCTCGTGAACCATTTCAATTCTTTTCTTAAATCAATGTATTCTTTGATATTTATATTTATATTTTGTAAAATCGCATTAATGCAAGACCTCGTTTGTTCAAGGAACTGTACAAAGTATGTTATGAGCGGTTGGTTTTTTAATTGTGAAAATAGTTTACCTGTAAGTGAAAATTCTGTTAATATAATAGTCTATCCAATAAAAATCGTACTTTGAAAAATGACAACTAAAAGTAAATAAATAATAAATCGAACAGATACTCTTACAAATTAAAAGCACAAATTTTTATTTATAAAGTAAATTGTTTTATACTGAATAAGATCCATTTTACTATAACAGTTTAGAAATGAAACATTGTATTATATTTATGATTTGACTTAATTGTATTTTGCAACTTCATTTCCTTAAAAAATGACTGTTATATTCTTCACTTCAAGATACGTTGATATAAAATTAAGTTACATATTACTTATTAGATATTAATTCATTCATTACAATTTAATCTAGAATACTTACCATCATTTACAACGCTAGAGTACAGTTTTATGGATATCAAGTCTTTATTCTCCATTTTCTTTAGCGACATATCTTTTTTTAGAATCATACTGTACGCATATAACAGTAATAATAATTTGTTCGTGTCTCTGCAAGTATTATCGTCGTTATCGCTTGTTATTCTTCCAACGAGCTGCCACAAATCCCAAGGTAATGAACTTCTTGCATTTGCCGATTCGGAACAATATAGTGCGATTACGTCCGCCATTAGCGCACTCTTATGTTCAAGATCATTAAATATCGCTTTTCCTCGCAGCATTTTCGAAATAAATTCCTTTCTGAGTGGCGCGTCGTCTCGCGAGGATTGTTCGTAGAAATTCAAGAGAAGATATGGCAATATATCAGCAACGTCAAACGTAAACTTTTCATCCTCTTCAAGACCACAAAAGTCGTTCAATAACTTCGTTATAATAATATTTCCTTCGATATTTCCTGAATCAGATTTTAGAGAGGATTCGTATATCTTAACAGCGGCATTTAACAATAAGCTTTGTTGTCTAATTATAACGAGTCTTGAATTATCTTGCAAATTTCTCACACTCCATGTGGCGGCATTCAAATCGATCACCGAGATTTCTTCATCGCACGTGACACGTCGCTCAACAGTTTCATCGATCAGAGAAGTCAGATGTTCTCTGAATCGCGGATCTCTCGGTCTAGGTTTTATATAGACATCAATGCATGCGTTCCTGATCGATTGCTCTGCAGAGAATCCACGTAGCAATCGTTGCTTCACCAAGAACGCAGTGTGCAACAAATCAACCACATTGAATTGATCCCAGGCAATCTCTTCCGACATTCTGTCGTAAATCTCTAGTAATGTATCCCGATGCGCAGATTTTATAATACCGGTGTTAAATAACAGTGAGTTGAAATCGATTACATCCTTGTCGACGTTCTCCTTCGAGCTGAGCATATAAATCTCGACACCTCTGTTACGCATGGCTCTAAAATCATCGGTCATGATTTGTATTACGCGATAATGGTAAATTATGTTATTACGATATAATTAATACAATTTCCCCGGAATTCGTAAAATGATTTTAAATCTTCTTTTTGATTGTATATTGAGTGTATATGTCGCATATTTTTTTAAATATTCTATTGCAATATAAAGTTGCTATTTTGCAAATTTTTTTTTATTTCATCTGTGTTAGATAAATATATTTGCGTTAGGAATATAGAAGAATTTATGATCAATATAACATTTTTGGAATAAAGTAATAATTTAATTTTTTACGCATGATTGATTGTAATAAGATCATATAATTAAATTATTGACTTACAGATATCGAGAGATAAGTTACCTGGAAATTTCGCCGTATCGGGGATTCATGGTTAGAAATAGGCGGAAATTTTCATGCGGCTTAATAGTAACGACATTACCATTGCTGTCAATGCCTCGTTCACCAATACTGAGAACACCGTTTGGCTCTAACAATCCATTAAGTCTGTCTAATACAGCGGGGCTACATAAATTAACTTGATCGATGAGTAGCCAAGTACCATCTTGTAAGCACTAAAAGATGACTCTGTTATTATATTGCTTTGAATAAAATGAAGTTACATTTAATGGCTTTGCTGATTGAAAAGTAAGATTTTATAATATTAGTTTATCTGTTTATCAAAATGGTAATATAGCTTTACCGAATGCAGATGAAAATTGTAATTGTGCTATATATAAAATGTTATATAATTTATTTAAAATATTTACGTTTTATTTTAACTTGACATCTAATATAATAGTGAAGAAAAATGACAGCATAAAGTGGACATATTAAATAATGAAAGTTTCTAAAATCGATGTATATAAATAATGAAATAAAGATAAATATATAGATAGTTTCACACATTGGGAAAATTTCAGAAACAGCAATTTTTTATTCTATTAAAATTTNTTATTGTTATCGCTATATATATATATATATATATATATATATATATATATATATAAAATATTGTAAAAACATAAGTTCGAGAATTACAAAATATGAAAAATAAATTTAAAGTAACTTTTTCAAAATATTTCCTACATGTGTATAAATATGTAAGTACTTTACTTATGGTACTTTACAGTATCATATAGTAATGCCTTTGTAATATAGATAATAATGGAAATGCAGCTTTTTCCTTTGATAAAAAAATCTATAAAAGCATGTTATTGATGGAATACCTTTACTAACACACTGTCTACCCATTCGAATTTTCCACCAGCATTCAAGCATTTATCTTGTTCGACGAAAATCGATAAATTCCTCAACTTCGACTCGATATTTTGCAGCTCCGATTCGTGAGAAGGTTCCCAAAGCTTCATCGCCGATATTAATTTCAATAATTTCTCGATTTTATGTAAGAATAATTTGGTTTCTACAGCCATTGTTCTACCGGCAACGTTTTCATCTGGCGACAAATGGACGATCTTATTCCAATACAGGAAATTAAGTTTCTTCGTTTGCTGTTAGAAAGACAGTCTTTTCTAGCGATCTCGTTTTACTTACCGAATAAGTGTCGCACTTGCTCCAGATGTTCATGAAGTTCGGTAACTTGCTCCAATTTATCAATAGTTATCTTTGTTTGCAGACTCTCGATAAGTAAAGTCGCTACATGCTCAAATAATTGTTCAAGATGCCGATTATAATCCGTCTAAAATAAGAAAATAAATGATTAATTGTCATCATATAATGAATTGTTAAGAACTATCGATTAAATTGACTAAATTCTATCGGTTCAAGGTACTGTTGTCATTAAATTGAAAAAATTATTAGAAACAAAATATCATAGTTTGCCAATGCAGATATCAATGACAAGCTATGCATGTATTCCTTAATGCTCCTAAGCATCATTTGTCCTTTTAATAAACACATTGTGTTCTTTTGATAAACATTTGATAAACAAAGATGAAATAATTCCACAAGCGTTGTGAGCGTTATATGGAACGCAGCCAATATAAAAAAAAACTGCTATATTAAGTTAAATTTCTTAGTTTATGACTCGTGAGAACAAGCAGAGAATCGTTCTTCGGATAATAAAAGGTGAATAGCTTTCTGATAAACTAGCATTTAGCTAACATTAATATTAAATATTTGTTTCATTTACCTGTTCAAAGCCACCTAATATCTCTGTCGTGTCCATCGCAGAATTTACGGTAATTGATTTCAGTTTTTGGCCTGTTAAAGCGGCAAGTAAACGAACCACACTGCTTTTTCCGCTACCTGAAGTACCAACCTATAATAGTAAATTTGATCTTATAATTAGCTAAAGATGGAACTCTAATAGAAAGTATTCAAGGATACAATATTTATGAATAAACTTACAAGTATGGACATCCAATTCATTTTAACGCACTGCATGAGACTCTTTAAAGTTCTTTTCTGATCTCTAAGTATTAACAAATTAAAGTCCTGGGGCTCGCTGCAATTTTTCCGGTTTAACATCACTTCACCGATGACAAATTTGTCTGTTGTGATGTGCATGGGCAGTTGATTAGGTGGAAGAGGATATTTTTCGGATGAGAACATTTCTTGATATATCTGATAGACCTGCAAAACAAACCCAAAATATAGATAGCATTGTATTTTTAAAGTAGAATTTAACATATTTTATTTTAATAAGCATAAAGGCGATTTCCGTATTATTCAATACTAATTTTTCTCTGTTATTTTTCACTATTCTTGATATTTTGAATATAATTTTATAACAATGACCGCGACTTACCTTTTGTCGATCTTCATTAGTTCTCATTCTGTTAACATAAATGAGCTCTACACTGTCACCTGGATTAAAATATTGTTTATTGTCGCGAAATTCGTTAGAAGCTGCTTCGATAGTCGTCTCGCACCATCGGATAATATCTCGAAGATTCATTTCCCATGGAGAACCAGTATGTCCCCATATGATGCCAGCTTCTGACGCTAATTTATTATTGAACTGCACCATGTGATTGATCAATTCTAGAGGAAGTTGTGGAAATTGCACACTGAGTATAAACTTCAAATCGTCTTCCATTAATGCAGCTACAGAAATCTGCAAGAATCGTAAATTTCAGATTATAGAAATTATTTTTGTAGCATTGTCACATGTTCAGAATGTACCTGAGTAAATCTATTTAAAAAGGATCTTGGTAAACCTCGTCTGGCTCCACCTTGCCGCAAGGGATTTTGACAACCAAACAACCTTGTACCAGGTTTGACTGAAAATGTCTTTCCTAATTCGGGAACGTATATTTCTCCTCTGTGGTCAAAGCATGCATTAAGGCCTTCCAGGACCGATTGCGAGGCTAGATTTAGTTCATCGAGCAGAATCCAATATCCAGCACGCAAAGCTCGCAAAAATGGACCATCGCGCCATGCAAATTCACCACCTTTTCCGCCTTCTACGGGAAGATCGGCACCAAACAAATCTGACACATCCTGTAGAATGTTATTTAGAAACAACGTTATTTAATTTCCGAAAAAATAAGTCGTATTTCCGATAAAATAAGTTGTACATTTATTATTTAGAATATGAAAAATATTTAAAATAATGATAAAAATAATGCACCGTTTTGTAATACCGTTTGATCGCTTAAGTTGATTCTCAGCAAAGTATGCCCTGTGGCTTTCGCGAGTGCAGAAACCAGACTTGTTTTTCCTACACCTGGGCTTCCTTCCAGAAGAATCGGTTTATTTAACTGCAATGCTCTTAGCAGCTTTAATGTATTCAATTTTGCAGTGGGAGTTGTAAATGTAAATGTATGATTCTCGTAAAAGATAAAGGGACCCTTTTTAATATAAAACGGCAGTATTCCAAATATGTCTGAAGCATCTACAACGACATTTTCATTTATAACAGGAACTTCCATGTTAAGTTCAGATTTCATTGTATTTTCAATCTCCGACTTAATAAATCGGAGAGCAGCCTCTGTAAAGTCTTTTAATTTGCTGATACTGTAAATAAATAAGAATCGATTAGAGAGTATTGAAATTTTTTTTTATATATTATGTACGTCAAAATAAATAAATATTTATATTGAAACTAACTCTTAATCGAGAAGATTTATTAAATATTGGACTTAAAACTAAGACGGTTATGTACAAAATTAAGATCTCGGAACTTGAATACAATTAGAAATTACACTTAAAGTGTCTATAGTATAAACTACTATATACATGATATAAAAGATATATATGTCTATATATAATATAAGTCTCCACAATTGTTAATGCATAAAATATATATTCAAGTATAAACTACTTGTACTTACCTTTCGAATTAGAAAGGATTTAAATCCAAAGTCGAAACGTTTCCCGTTAACTACATTTGATAAGTATATTACAAATGTTTCTGAATTATATCTTATCTTATATCTTATGAATATATATAATTCATGCACTAACAAAACAACCGCGGAGGCTTACATAGACATTTTACTTATTGGATTTATTCTTGGAGCAACAAAAAAACAAACAGCAACAAATTACTAACTTAAATTATTATTTTAATAAAAGTAATATTATTTTAATTATATATTATTTTAATATTAGAATTTAATTAAATATTATTTTATTATTTTAATTAAAGAAATTAATTTTATGTGTTAATAACTTACCTCTCCGAACCTGTGGAACTAGATCCAAGACTATCGATATACGTGAGACAAGCACCATGATAGTATGCTTCTCCGATCGTTAGTTTCGATAACAAGGTGCCATCAGTTGATACGTTTATAAAATTCACCCAGGTAAGCACATCTCGTATGCTCACAGTAAGCTTCTTGCCTACTTCGGTGGTTTGTAACCATTCAGTGAACCTCAATATTGCATTGGCGATGGACTCTCTCGTTTGCAAATCAATGCAAAGATTATGTATTATTATATCACGTAGATCGCTTCTGGCCATGCAACCTTCGCACCATACTTCAGTGAAGCGATTTCGTAAGGCCGGCGAGAGCTCCTTCTTACCGTAATCACCACCGGGATTCATGGTCCCGACAAATACGAATTTCTCGTCAGCCACGATCACGGTATTCTCTTCCTCACCGTGCAAAGATTCGATTCCTTTCTCAGCCAATAAAAGACTACGTTCCGGTTCTATACAGAAAGATTAAATATATCATAAATAAACTTCATAATTAGATAAACGACCCTGTAAATCTTTTTAATCATTATATACACAAAATGAAGACATGTACATGATTTGTATTTGGCATCTATTTTCTACTTATACGTACCTAAGAGTGAATTTAATCGTTCTAAAACACTATCATCAGCCAACGAAATTTCGTCAGCTAAAAATAGATCGCCGTTACGCATAGCATTTATCAAAGGACCATCCACCCATTCAAAGAGCTTCTGATCATCCTCAACATGATCTCGAACAGGTCGCAAATTTCCTAGAAAATCGGACGATTCGGTGTGCATATGGCAATTTACGCTACGCATAGCTTGGCTGTTGATGGCTGCGATTAATTGACAGACTGTGGTTTTGCCTCCACCAGTTTCTCCGACCAGCAACACTGGTTCCTTGAATTGACAAGATTTCTTCAACAAAACTGCTATTCGACGCATGTGATAAGTCCATACAATGTGGCTGAAACCGGAAAAATTGTTCTTCAGGATTTCCTCCAAAATGTGCCTCGTAACTGGTGAAGTCTTGTCGTTTAGCGTAAACAAGTTATCGGGATCCACGTCTCTTTTTAAATGTTTTCTTATTACTTGTCTTATTTCGTCTGCTTCTTCTACTTTGCGGACTTTAGCTGCGAGAACGAGATAGCCCTCGTCCGCCAGATGTTGACTCCAATCATATAATTTATTGCCTATGTCAGGTGCTAATCTATACCTTTCGCCCCAACGAAATAGATCTCGTAAAGTTATAAATCCCTTTTTACCAGCAAAAGCCGCCGTACTTTTACGTCTTGTTTGAAGATCTGTCATTACGTTAATTACTTGTTTGCAGTATGACTCTGGCATACTGCATCTCTGATTAAGTATTATCTGTAATTCATTTGGCGGTATCTCGTCAAAGTGTAATTCTATAAATCGGTTCCTGAACGCTCGTGACAGAACTTTTCGGCCACCGTAGAGTCCAGGAGGATTTTGCGTCGCAAATAACATAAAATGTTCGTGCGCTTTCACTACCTGCTGCGTTTCAGGTATGAACAATTCCCTGTTGTCGTCGAGAACTCGATTCAGGGCTTCTAGAACATCACTCGGGGCTAGATTTAACTCGTCTAAAATAATCCAATATCCCTTGCGCATCGCATCAACTAGGACACCTTCCTTGAACACTAATTTTCCAGTTTCATCAGCGATATAACTTCCGACGTATTCTTGTAGATCTGTGTGCTCATGATTGTTTATACGGACGCAAACATGTCCTGTAGTTTTCGCTAAATAAGTAATCAAACTGGTCTTGCCTACTGATGTGTCGCCTTGTAACAAAACTGGGATTTTTCCAATTGACACAACTCTTACTAAATCTTTCAAATTTCTTCTAACGGAATCAGTTAATATGTAGTTGTTAGGTGTTTCGGGCGTTAAACTGCCTTGCAGGATCCAGTATCCTTCAATATACATATAATCTTCTCCTGGGCTGCATTTCGGTTTTGGTATAGGAATGCCAAGAATTTCTTTAATGTTCTTATTGTCAAGGATAGCTTTTGCGATCATTCTTTGTACAATTGGATAAGAATTGTAATCCAGTTGCGTTAGAAAACTCAAAGAGAAAGATTCATACAAGGATCTTAGAACATTGCCACAAGGATTTGATGCAGAAATGTACAATGCGCGACATAGTGTTCTCAAACTGTAATGTGGTTTATGGGCTGTGCCATCGAACAATGTACTCATAGCTTCCTTCCTAACATTTAAGTAGAACTTCACGATCGCTTTATGTTTCTCTGGCAAATTTAGTTCCGCTAGGTAAGAACTTACAAGCATTTCAAGATCCGATTGCTCAGTCAACTCATCGACATAAAACTCGGTGAATCTGTTTCTCAAACCAACCGGTAGGTCTCTTTTACCAACATCCGTGGCTGGATTCATGCAGGCAAACACTGTAAAGTCAGGATGTCTTTTCACAGGTTCTCCATCACCGCGCTCCAGTAACGACAAAGACTCCGAAGAACCTTCCAATAAACCGGAAAGACATTCCAATGTTTCTGCATTTGCTAGATTAATCTCGTCTAAAAGAACCCAATAACCGTCTCGCAAAGCCCTGACCAAGCTCCCTTCTATAAAGGAGAACGCTAGTGCATATTGACTCTTCACTTGAGTTCCCAGCTTGTCTAGTTTCTCCAGCATCTTTTCCCACTTCTTCAGCATATTTAAATCAGCTTGGATATCGTCTTGATCAGATTTCTTTTGAGATTTTTTGTCTTGTCTAAAATGTTTTGAAGTGTCTTTCCTAAATGTACTATCTTCAAGGTACTTTTCACACTTATTTCTCAATCTCTTTACAGCAGCATGTGCACTGTGGCTCATCAAAATAATAAGATTCTTCCACTTTTGTTGCTTGTGACACAGAGCAATGTGTTCAAGAAACTTCCTATTTGACTCGATCATGAAGTAAGAACGGAACAGGATCTCAAACTCCTCCCGGATAGGTGAGATTAAGAACTTCAGATCGACTGGTTTATAACCACCTAATAAATCCGCGCTCTCGCTTTGTTGATTCATATTTATAACTATCAATCTATGACCGGTACTCCTCGCTAAGTACTGAATTGAACTTGTTTTTCCAGTCCCAGTCTCACCAACCAGCAGCACGGGCTCCTTCTGCTTGATGCAGATAGCTATGCGCTCCAGTAAACAGGCAGAAGGTCTTGTAAAGGAAAAATTAATTTTTTCTATATCTATTCTTGCATATTGTGCTTTTTTACGAGTCAACTTTGCTCTGCCTGCTATCAGAAACTCAGGAAGTAAGTCTATGGACGGTTTATACATATTACAAAAGTACTCCGCCTTCAGCATTATAATGCCAAGTTTACAAGCTATCGCCTTTGCCAAATTCAATCGTTGCTCTATAAAAGATAATACGATTAATGATGGATGGACATTTTAAATATTAAAAAATAAAAATGATTTATCAATATTTATAAATGGATATACAATTGATAGATAAAAGATAGACTAAAACATATTTTATATACTGTAATATGATTAAATAAAAGCATAAGGGAGAAACTAATACCTTGATTAGGCATAGAACAACAAAAGATATCTAGAGCATCTTGAAATATTTTCAATAGAGAATCTGATGATGAAACATTGAAATCAATGATAGCTCTGGAACACCATTTTATTAAATCTCGTGTTGACATCTGTCGTCCAATCTTCAGTGACAGTATAGCATCATATGCATTATTTTCATTATTATGATCTCCCACGGAAAACAACAAAAATACATCTATTATTTTAATAGCAATTGTATTCAATACTGGAAACAGAGTTTGAACTAAAGTCACTAATTCGTCTGTGGACAGAGGCTCTACGTTTAGGCACAACCAATGTTTTTGCAACAAATTTGAAGACCCTGTGACATATTTTTGAATTCCCGTAACGGACGTCATTAATCGCTGCGTAACAAACAACTGGAATCCACTGTTGGCATAAATAGTATCGCGATATCCAGGTACACAGAGCGTTCCAGTTTCCATCAAATTGCTCAAGATGCTGGCCACATCGAGGGCAGTGCTATCCACATCCTCCAAGAGTAGCCATTTACCAGCAATAACCGCTTGTGTAAGAACACCTGGTTGCCAAACAAATTCACCAGGTACGTCGGTACATCTATACATTCCCAGCAGCATCTTCGAGTCGGTCTGATCACCTAGTTGCATTTTAATAAAGTTCGACGTGTCATGTCCAGTAACTCTGGCTAAATATTCTACCAGAGCCGTTTTACCACAACCAACTGGTCCTTGCAGACAAATGCATTTTCTGGAGCCTATAGCTATGGCTAAGCTTTGCAGATTTTTTTTCGTGGAAGAAACTGGAACTAAATTATAAGTGTTCTGATTCCTGCCGAGAGTGGGTAATAAGATGCCACCAACGGATACAATAGATGAAATATTTTTAGCTATGTCTTCCATTGACTTAAAACCGGCGCAGATAATATTAGTATTTGTGTTTTTGTCTTCATAATCAATTAAAAATTTCTTAAAATTTGGAATGAGTGTTTGCGCGCATGATAATCTTGTTGATTCAGACATGTTTAAAATTATTGCTATACATTTTAAGGCAACCCTGAAATCAAATTAATAAATTTCTTATTTTCCAGCAATTATATAAATAATTAAAAATGTATTAAGATATATACTGCATACATTTTGGAAGAAATTTTTTATTATTAAGTTTCTTGTAATATACGTACCATTTCACTCTGTCATCTGCATTTGTTAAATACTTGTAAAATCTAGACCAATTCCATTTATGCTTAAAATGGCTAATAGCAGACTGCAAAATACTATGACATGCGATAACAATGTCATATTCAGATACTTCTGAGATATACGAAAATTTTCTTCTGTTTTGTTTCTTTAGGGGTATAACTACATCAAGAGAATCATCAAAAAATTCGAATGGAGCTGGATTAATATCAAAGTAATGTAAAACATAGCTGAAATAAAAAAAAATATTTTACAGCATATATTAATCGTTCTTCATAATACTAATAATTAACATTAGAAATTAAATAATTAAGAGTTACTTTTTACATAATAAACTTTTTATTATTATAAGAAGTTTATTATATAAAAATTTTATACAACACAACACATATTTATTGGTATAATATATTTTGTGATATATTAATATACATACATTAATAAATCTTGATTAACATCAAGTAGTTTTCCTAATATAACACAATTTAATCTGTGAATAATATCCTTGTCTATTAATGCTGATGATTGTATGTCTTCTATAGGTATGGCTACAGAAATAAGACCTAATAACAATTCTGGGAAACAATCAATAACATCTTTTGTGCATTCTGGTTGCATCAAAAATTCACATAATATTTCCAAAATTGTATCTGGATTAAGTTTATTAAATTTCTGTAAACAATAAATTATTAAACTTATATCTATCATAAACATACAATTTTCTAAGGATTAAAATTACTAAGTAATAATTAGGAAGATCTGCAGAAAAAGCAATATAAAAATAGCCATATTTACTTCCAAAGGTAAGAATCTCTGTTTATATTTTTGATCTCGTTCACAGAAAATTGTCAAATTCTCAGTTAACATTTTGCACTATTTTGTTTATGTAGGAAAGTTAAACTAATTATTTGCAAAAATGTAGTGCACATTTATTCGAACAAAACAGGTTACAATCAGACCTCAGACCATGTGCGATGCCCGGGATTTAGCTGTTACCGGAGAGAAATTTGAGAGAGGACATGACGGCTCAAAACCGCAAACCGCGCACTACTGCCCTCTAATAGTGTGCTACATGTAACACAATTACATGAATCAAATATCGATTTATCATCTCCAGTCTAGGAAAGTGAACATTGCTATGTAGTTTACATCCTCTTTGTCAGAGGGCAGTAGTGTGCGGCATGTGGGGATACGAGACTCGATTGACGAGTCTGCCTTTCAAGACAAGCCACGCTATGACGTAATGGAAAGTGTACTGTAAAGATCGACCACTTTGCTTGGAATTAGTAAGGATGAATTTATTACGGAAGCACGTATATATGACCGTACAGGACGAGCGCTCTATAAAGAGCCTATAATCAGAGTGGCGCCATATGGGTATCACTTGTGATTGATCCGCCATGTTTTAGCCATTCCCTCCAGTTTTTTAAACGCATTATTTTCTAAATTTTGAATTCATGCTAAAAAATGCTCAAAAATTGTGACAAATTAAAAAATGATAATAAATAAATATAAATGTATATAAAATAATAATATATATATAATATTGTATATAAAATAATAAAACTTTTATATATATTATTTATTATAATTTAATTTNTAATAAAACTTTTACATATATTATTTATTATAAAATTTCATTTATTTTGTACTATTGCAATATTGTACATTTTGTAATATTGCACATTACTTTATACAAAACGTTATTTATTGCACATTATTTGCGCTATGTCGAAAACAAAATTTATTTTAAATAATATAAGAGGAAATAAACCGCAAAATAAAACATACTTTACTTAAAAGAATGATACATCGCCATAGATTTACTGTCATAATATTTGCGATTCAGTAATACAATTCTACGCTTATTTTTAAATTTTAAACGCACTATAGCAAATTTTTTAAATAGCTTTAAACGCAAATTATGACAATCAAGAATATGATCTGTGGGAACAGAATCAAATTTATTGATTAAAAAAGTATGTAAATTTACATTATTATATATATTTTAATTATATTTTTTCAAAGTAAAGATTATAATGTCTATAAATATTTTCCAATTGTAAGAAAATTTGAAATGTCGCCTTATTAACAAAGTATGACGTATTTGCGTTGTAACATTTAATTCTCACCAGTTCAGAAAATTTAAAATTTAATGGTTTTTTTAAGTCAATAGATTTTATGCAATTACTACACGAGGTACATGTTTTTTTAACAGATGCCAAACAATATCCTGCAATATTATATAAATAATTCATCTCTTTATTATTATACGCTATTATTAAATTATTATTAAAAGGAGGAATTTGATTTATGATTGCAGATGAATGAGATTGTAAATGAATGAGATACAGAATTAAGTACGTCATTTTTTTTACACTTTAAATAATCTATAAAACCAGAAAGGTATTCACTATTCAGTCTCATAATTTCCTATCAATATTGGTTTCGTATACATCGATACAGCTATAAGTTTCAAATTATTTTTAAATTGTAAAGGATGTAAAACTGGATTTTTGTGTCGCAAAAGTGAAAATAGATTTTCTATACAGTCTTGTGTAAAGTATCTTCATTGTAAAGTGCGCAAACTTGGAAGTGGTATTCTTTGTTGTAGAAGCTCTTCATAACCATTAATACCACAAGTAAACCTCAATCTAAGTGCACGTTGAACAGTTTCATTAAGCAAATTTGTTTTTCGTTTTTTTGTTAATAAAACTTTAATTTAAGATCTTCATTGAATACTTCCTTTAAAGCTTTTTAATATTGATCATTATTATTTTTATTTTTTTTAAGTCTTAATATTTTAGATCTTAAAACTCTCATTTTTTTGCGCATAAGAGTTAAATGGATTTGTATTTTTCGATTTATTTCTTTTAATTTTTTGTTTTTATCTTTTTCTTTTTTTCCATCGATTTCTGTTATACTTGTTAAATGTACTTGAAGTACATTTTGTTGATGATGTATTAGGATTGATTATTGATGCATTCACTTCAACGGTTTCATTTATAGCTATGATAAATATATCTAAAAGATATATTTATTATAAATTTTTGTAAATATATATACTTCTTTCATTGATTTTTATCAC
The DNA here is from genome assembly GCA_017607545.1 of Acromyrmex charruanus. Taxonomy (NCBI): domain Eukaryota; kingdom Metazoa; phylum Arthropoda; class Insecta; order Hymenoptera; family Formicidae; genus Acromyrmex; species Acromyrmex charruanus. The sequence goes on along the minus strand of JAANIC010005963.1, from coordinate 33,592 downwards.
TTTTATCATTGATTTTATCTGTTCATTTATAATTTTATCTTCTTTGCAATCGTCAGAAATAAACCTACGTTTATCCTCAACTACATCAAAATTTTGATTATTAAAAGGTATTTTCTTCTTTACAAAGTATCCAAAAATTGTTGGCACTGCATTTGATTTTAATTTCTTTTTATTATCCATTCTCTGTTCCCATATTTTAGAAGCAAAATGCATTTGTAATAATATAAAAGAAATCAAAAATTCAGAAAAATATTATAATATATGTATACCATTTCATAAAATATTATATATTCATAAAATATTTAAATATCATAATTATCATATTATTTGATTTAGACTCACAATGCAATGATATATAATTGAAAAGATTACGAAAAAGAGAAAGAATTAAATTCGTAACCAATGTGACTATACATATACTTAGTGCCAAGATACTACCGTGTCTTCAGATATTATAATTAATCTGTGTATATTTTATGTTACATTTTTATTTTAATATTTTAAATACATTATTTATAAAGAATAAATTACTTTACCTCACTTACAGATGAATTTTTTGATGGTGTCCAATTTTTATATTTGCCATTTATACTCTTTAACCAATTAATTCGGCGTTCTGTGTCTTTCGGAATTATTTTCATAACATATTCTTTTTTTAATGAATTGTTACAAAACGGTATTGTACATCCAACCATATTTCTAAAATAATTTCGATAACTTTATTTTTATCAATGTACCTTTACGTATCTATGTCGTTCAATGCTGTTGCA
>JAANIC010005963.1:0-32370 GCA_017607545.1 Acromyrmex charruanus | reverse complement strand
GCCCCCCCCCCCCCCCCCCCACTCTCAAAAAGAGACTGCGTTAGCAGTCTATAGTAGTATTACATATATGCGCCACTGATTATAGGCTGATAGGCTCTCTAGTCTTCACTATGTCCACGAATTTTGGTCCATTAGGTAGACAAAGACGAACATTCAATAGCTTAGTTTACATCGTGAAAATATTGGTACGCGTATTAAATTTGATGCGCATCACTGCTTTAGTACGAGTGTGTTTATATCTATGTACTAAAGGAAAAAATAAAGATACCATTTCATGCAACGAAGCTTCGCTGGCGAAGACCCTCCACTCCGTCGATTCGAGCGAAAATACATAGCGAGCGAAGCTTCGCTTATAGTTCAAGACTATCAAATTATGAGCGAAGGAACGCAGCGAAGTCTGCTACCTGCTTTCTTTAATATTATAATATTATTCTAATATATTATTATATTATTATATTTATTGTTGTATAAATAATAATAATATAAATAATGATATAGTAATAACAATATAATATATATTATCTTGTTATATTATTATTATTACTATATTATTACATATTTATATTATTCAAAATAATATAAATATTAATAATGAAAATGAAGATCTTCTAATTATAATTTCGGGACTGATGCACAGTAAAAACTGCACTGTCATTGCGATTTTCGAAGATAAGCGTCGCTATTCAATCTTTTTTTAGTATATTGCTGTTCGAGATGCAAAAAACGATTTCACGGAATCGGTGTATGTGCAGCATGTGGGGGTTGAAAGTTTCTAGAAAATTTCAAACGAACATTTTTAGAAGTTTCCAAAATAAACTTGACAATTACCTTTCGTTGGTAAAGTCAAGAATATGATCAAAGCCGCATGTCGTACGTACACAAAAAAACCAACTGTTAAAACGGCAATTAAAATTCGGATCGATCACAGCGCACGCGCGCTCGCGTGACACGAACGCGTAACTTGTTAACACCCCAATCAGAACTGCTGATTTGGCGGGCGCGAATGGCAATAGCGTACCGCTTGGTCATCGTTATCGAAAATTGCCAATCGCTACCCGAATCACGTCAAAATTTATAATTTTTAGAGAATCTCATAGGCGATTGAAGAAAGAAGCCTTTGTTCGATCAAATAGATAAAAGACCGAATCGAGCAGTGATCCTTCTTCGCTTTTCTAGTCGCAGTTAACGCTCCGCAATTCAGCTCAATCGCCTTTGAGACGCTCCGCCGCAAGAAAACCGCCGCGTTCGACCTGATCTGTTACGTGAAGATTATCGCATAGATCGAACTTTCGCTAGAAAACATCTTCTCGCTCAAACTCTCTCTCTCTCTCGCTCTCGAACAATTGCCATTTTTATTTTCCATATAAAGTAACTGTATGATGTCTTTTAATCTCTAGTTCTACAACAATTAAAATTGTACGTTTAAACTGCTTCAAGTAATTTAAGTATTCATTATCTAGATCTCTTTGTCTGCAATAGTCTTTTTATCACAATGATATGTTTTCACAATTTGATACAAATAAAATGTATTAACTGTCAAACGACCCAGTAAAAAATTTTTCATGCACGAATATATACTTAATATGTGCAGGATCAGTGCAAGTTCGTGTCCGCTCTGATGAAAATGTAAAGCTTGTCGAAGCATCAAAGAAGTGTGAACAAAGAATTTTAACGCTTTTTAAATACTTCATTGACTTTCCATTGACTCTTAGTGGTTTTGAATATCCATACACGCTCGACAAACTTCCCCAAACGCTCCGTAAAGTGTGCCCAAAACAACTGTCACATTTCCCACATGTTAAATTTTTTTTTTTTTATTAACATGTCATACTCTCTTCAACATTCCGCACAGAATGCATGGAGCGTTACTGATACACTTCCTAAATACTTCATTCATTAGTTCGTGTACGCTTCCTAAACATTCGGCAAAAAGTACACGCATTCAAATACGCTTTGTGTATATGCTTCCAGGATATAAAGATAAAAAAATTAACATTGATAAACTCGCGAACAAAAAAAATACGTAGAAAAAATACGTAAAAAAATGTGATAAAAGTCTTGCGATATTCGCTTGTACGGTTGAAAATGTATTATATTTCGCCAAAGAGAGCAGTGCATCGTACGAAACGAAGGACTGTAGTAACATATAAGTTTCAACGTTCAAAAAAGAAACATTTTTTAACATTACGTACATCCCAGCAAACGAGAATGAATTGAAATTTTTTTCTATCCGAATGCGTATTTTAAATAGCAAATACTTTTTTTTTTTATTTAATTGGATTCAATCAGATTCAATTGGATGCAATTGGATTGAAAAACTGCATTTCCTATTCAAAATTTTGAATTGAACAATATGTGTGTTGTGCAAAGAAAAAGCTAATATTATTTTTAGATTGAAAGCCGATCTGATACCCGTACGTCGGCTTACCGACGTAACTACAGTGTTCCCGTGGCGCTAGTAAGGCCCACTGAAGGGGAGGGCATGCGCGCGACTATGAATCGGCGGTGTGACTCGCCATGTTGCTTCGTTACCGTGAACATCTTCTCGTGCATGTGCGTGACCGGTGCGCAAGCCGGTCTTCTTACAATTATATGTAACGCGAATGGTGATCAAATAAATCTTATTACAAAGGTGAATCTTATTACGCGCTGCCGAAGCAAGTCGGGCGTGGCCACAGAGCAAAGAATAAGATCGCAGAGAAGCCACAGGGCATTGCATAGAGATATGCTCTATGCAATTCCTATAAATGAATAAAAATGCATTCATGATTGAAAAGCATTCATTTTAACATTCGTGAATCAATATTTCTGAAAATCTGAATCCATTTCAACTCAATTCAATCCATTCTCGTTTGCTGAGTTGTGAGCTATTAATGTTAATTTTTAATACATACAAAAAAAATGTAATAACATGTGAATAAAAATATTTCGTTCACATCATTATATGTGTTCTTTCTTTATTTCCCATCCGACCTATGTCATATGAACCTATCCATTATAAGAAAAAAGAATGAATAACAAGTACAAAATAAAACATGCACAATTCGTAAGTTAAAATTGATCTTTTTATTTTATATCATTATACGCACTATTTGGCAATGTCGCAATGCATCGCGATCTTTAACGTTTATATCAGTACGGGTGCGTTCTTTTAGACCGGCTTTCGGATCTGCCGGCTGCGCAGCTGATTTAAGAGAACGTTATTCTGCGCTCGTATTCTCAAAACGCGCAATTTTTTTTAAATTAAAGAAAAATCGTACAAAAAAGGTGTACTAATCAAATGGATACTCTACGTAACATTTTACCGATTATAATTGAGGATTTAGTCAGTACGGATAGTTAGATTCTAGTAATTCTGACAGTTCAGATGAAGAGATTAGGTATGTAATTTATACACAATTTTGTTGTTTTTATTTTATCATATTAAATATATAAATATAATAATATGAAATATATTTATAGGAGAGGAGGCAGATCGTAAAGATGAGAAGCATTACATACAAGTTATTGCTAGAATGGCTCCAGATATTTTCAAAAGTCACTTTTGACTCTCTCGAACATCTTTCGAGGTATTTTATTATAGTACAAAATTACATGCGAATCAAATATTGTTAGCAATATTTTTATTAATCGAAATAGCTTCTTATTTTACATTCGGTGTATTATATATATTTTTAGATTTGAAGCGTATTTTAGAAGCTTCGATGGTAAATAATTGTTTTTCACCAGATGGCGATACTTCATCATAAAAATATCCGTTTTCACCGACCATTTTAATAAATTTCTCTTGCAACTCTTTATACTGCCGCTCTTTTTACGACCACACTAGATCCATAGCCGACTGTGCAACTAATTCTAATCGTCTGCCAATATTCACTGCGCATTCATTGCCAAAAGAACGAAAATCTGCAGTCGACTGCGCAATTATGCTAAAAGAATGAATAAAGTTGAAATATTAGATGTAGAGCCTTCATATAATAAAAGGTTGATTTCTGAAATGGTCCATATCAAAAAACAGAAGCATGGGATTAATAGACAAAATGACACGGAATCTCTGCCGGATTTGTATTCTGACATTATACATTCTCTTTCTCCTTTCTAACATCTTCTTTCCTTTTCTCCCTATTTTTCCGTTTTCCGTTCTCGATAATGTTTTTCTGCTTGACATTTCGTTTTTTGACATCGTGTGAGTCGGATGCTTGTTGCCTTTGCGATTTTGCTTATAATAACTTATTTAATTAAAAAGACTATTTTATTGTACCACGAAATGGACCACAATTTACATTTTGTTCTTGTTGTGTATTATTGGACTTTTAACAGATTTACTAAGGTACATTATCATATTACTAATTTTTTAATTAATGTGATTAATATTGATTCGTTTTGTTTACGGTTACTTTTCCAGAATGTTCTTATGACTTTGTTAATTCTTGATAAAAATGACTCGCAGCGTATTACACAGACAGTTATAATTTTATATTAAGGAATTGTAAGAATATTGCAAGATTATGTACCAATTTTTAATTTAGAACGATGTTTATATTATTGTAAGATTGCATTGAAAATGGCTCGATTGGAGTTGAAACGTTTGTTTTATTTTATTTTAATTGTTTTGTATTAATTTTGCTTATGTAAATTAAAATTCTTTTATACGTTATTGGCTCGTTGCCCTGCTTTTATACTACCTTTGTCTAAAAGAATGAATTATTGCAAGAACTGCTGTATCCGATGCCTAAAAGAACGCACCCTATGTGTACTATTTGACAACGTCATAATTGTATTAAAATTACATTGATGATCATCAACAGAACATGTCGTGACATGTCAAATGGTTTTGGGTACGAAAAGAAAAAAGGGAGGTAGGAAAAGACAACATCGCATCGAGAGGAAAATGGTAAGTATCATGATATAGAAATACAAGGATATCATAGTAGAAATACAAGGGTATGCTTATGCGCGTGACCAATCAGGGCTCTGTTCTTTATTACGTCACAAGGAGCAGTAAATTTGAAACAAAAAGATTTGACAATAGTAATTTGATAGTAATTTAATAGTAATTTGATAATAATAATTCTAAAATCATTTTTGGTTAAATAATATGTAAATATATAATATGACATTTGATAATAGCTTTCAACTCTGTTTGAAAAGATATTTGAAAATATTATAATAGTCATATATTGTATTTGACATAAGAATTAAAATAATTAAAAAAAAAAAATTAAATGAATTATTTAAAATAACTTTAACACTTTTTATATAATGAAGTTTTCACTTTTAGTATAAAATGTTCTTATATTTTTAAAGATACACTCGTAAATCAAAATCATTACTTTTATAATATTTATTATAACTGATATTTATAAAAATGATATTTATTAAAAGCGTTTTTTTCAAATATTTTTTGAAATGGCAATATTGCAGATACGATATTAAGTTTTTTTCGCTAAGATAATGAACAGAAAGAATCAAAATTAAAAAAAAAAATTATCATTGGGAAAAACGCCTTTTCGAATTATTGTTATTAGGAAAAACATCTTTTGGAAGTTGCGAATATGCCCGCAATGCATTTTGGGATGGGCGCGGAGTCCGCGGCGGTGACAGTCCGCGGCGGCGGCGGTAGTCCCAACTGATACGTAACGTTACAACATGGCGACATGTATTATTGATATCGATAAACACCGATAGCGCTGGGGCCTTCCCCGCGCCGAATATCCCTCGCGCTCCGCGCCTCCCTCTAGTCCCATGGCTTAGAATCCCCTATATGCACTACTAATTTGATTCCTTATATTATTCTGCAAAACAACATCTAAATGCATTTCATTATTTTACGTGGTCTTTGAACAGTTATAAATATTTTTTTGTTTAAAAAAAAAACTTCGAATAAAAATTCCGAACAAATTCTGTAAGTTAATTGGATCAAAATGGACACTTTTTGTCTCTGAGACATATTTGTTTAAATCAATAATTTTTGAGATAAAAAAATCATATTATTTTCCGTCGTCATTATTGCTCTAACTCTCAACGGACACAGTCACGAATTTTCTCGTATTAACGTAAGATGCGCAAGGTTAAGCCAATCTCGGTAGAGCATAAGCATAAGAAACGCGCATTTGTATTTAAAGATTTATACTCATGTTCCCATGTGTTTCTACGAGTGGGCGGTACCAGGAGAGCGTTAGAGCGTCCTTACACCGGCCCTCACAAAATCGTAAAACCGTGTGTCGGATCGAGTATTCGACATTAATGTTAACGGTACACAGCGCAGTGTATCGGTCGAAAATTTAAAACCAGCGTATGGCATACGCGATGACCTACGTAATGCAAACACAGAGGCAGGGAAAACAACCAATTCGTTTAGCAATGAACAACCAGTTTTAAAAACGTACGCGCATCCGAAGAAAAGAGTCACCTTCGCCCTATAATCATAATAAGTTCTTCCAGCGACAAATGTAATTAGCTTAAGAAAAACACCAAAGACACGCAATGATATGTGTTATATGTTATGTTTGATATGATACGTTTCATATGTTGTAAAGGATAAACCGAAATGCCGGCACTACAAATGTACCTGTCACAAATATTTTGCTAACTTAGTAAATAAGCACAGTGTTTAGTTTCGTTGTCACTCGGGGGAGGGGGGGGGAGTATGTGGGGATATGTGGGGATATGTAGGGAACTGCGTTCTCAATATCAATGTGGGGAATTTACACTAAGGTTATGCCGGATCACGCGCGCCGAAGCTGATCACTGCGCACGCAACTCGCCCGACTACAATGGCGGCGATGATGCGCTTCACTGGACCCAATGGCGGCGATGTCGTCCTTCACTGATCACAATGGCGACGACGGCGAGGACGATGGCGTGCTGAATGCCGGTTCCTGGGACTCACACAAAGTCCGCGATAACACGGTTAAAGACGTATATCGAAAATTTCGACGTCAGCGGATCTCAGCAAGTTCTCATTGAGCGTAAGCAAAGACTATCGGAGTTGTGCAGTCAATTCGAAGCAGTTCAGTTCCGTATAGAAATTCTTGAAAACGCAGATCCCTCGATCACCGACAAACGGGTTCTCTATGAACAACACGCGCAACAGCGCGACAGATTTGAAGACTCCTATTTCCAGTTAATGGCCAATTATACTACTCTTATTGAGAGTATGGAAACAAATGCTTCTCCGTCAACGGCCTCGAATGGACAGACGGAGAGATCGAGGGAAACGCGTGTTAAATTGCCTAAAATCTATTTACCAATTTTCATATGACGATTGGTATTCCTACAGGGATACTTTTGAGCAATTAATCCATTTAAATGAGGATTTAGCGGACATCGAAAGGTTTCATTACCTGAGGTCTTCCTTAAAGGACGAGGGACTGGCCCATCCGGTTCCACGGAGGCGGTACATTGCGCGCCTGTCGTATGCTCCTGCGGTGCTTCCGCCGGCGAGACCTTTCTGCCGGCCCAGGCCTCGGCGATGGGGCCTTACGCCCGATCGCGGTATCGTGATGGGCCTCCTACCGCTCACGACGTCGGCGATGGGCCTCCTTGTCGGCCAAGACGTCGGCGATGTACTCTGCTGCCGGTTCGAAATCAAGTTTGTTTAAACCCGAATGATAGCATTGTGCAATAGTCAGAGCCGGCTCTAGTTAATGCGGGGCTAGGTGCATAAAAATGCGAACTGATTCTTGAAAAATTGAAAATGAAATTTATTTCAAATAATTATTATTATTTTACAAATAATAATTATTTTATTCCAAAATATATAAAATATATAAAATAAACATAAAATAACATAAAATAAACATACAAATTTTATGTTTTATGATAAAATTTGTAATAAAATCTTTTATAATAAAACATTTTATAATAAAACCTTTGAAGATAAAATAATAATCTTAAAAATTAGATAATTCTTGAACCCTTAAAAAACTATACAAAATCCGGACCGCTTCGAAAAACCCGCCCAGATGCTCCTCGGCGCCTTCAAAACTAAGATAAATCCGGGGAAATCCGGACGGATGGCAACTCTAATCACAGATCGAGTTATTAGGGGGCGTGGTAGTGGCTGTGTCATTTGACATAGCTAATGCCTTTAACTCGCTCCCTTGGCCGACCATTAGGGATGCTCTTGTGGAGGTTCCGGGATATCTCCGGCGTGTCCTTGATGGATATTTGTCTGATAGATGTCATACATTGACAGAGATGACAGATATGTGAGGTCTCCCATGAAATGCGGTGTTTCTCAGATTCTGTCTTGGCGCGGGGTGGCTCATTATCCCCCGGCCGCGACGAATGCGCGCGCCCGGGCCGGGAGCCCTGCACCACCGCGTGCGTGCGGAGGACGACGTTTAAAACACGCCGATGATGAGGGGCGTCAAACTCTCAAGATTGGCGCTCCTTGGGGGGCTGGGGATCCCGCCGGGGACCGGTATCCCCAACTCCCGCCCCCAACAACAACCGGGGGGGCGGGCGCGGGGGTGGTGTCCCCCCCAGCGCCCGAATTGGGCAGTCGGTGCCTTGCAACGCCCGGGATCGTCTTTCCGACGTTTTAAAATCCCCGGGCGGGAAAGACTGTCGGCCAAAGCCGATCGGCCAGAGGGGCTCCCAGAAGTATGCTGCACGCGTTTCCTGGGAGTCCCTCACCCATGGCCTATTCAGGACACCCGGTTTTAGTGGGTGCAAGCCCCACATAACCTCTCCCCCGAGGCCCGGGGTATGCGTTAGGCATTTCCCCTCCGTTACCAAAAAAAGGTTCTGTCTTGGGACCAATCCTTTGGAACGTTGGATATGATTCGATTCTTCGAATTAATCTAGGTAGGATGTTCGACTGTCTGCTATGCGGACGATACTCTTCTAGTAGTAAGGGGTCCGTCCTTTCGCGAGGCGAAATGATCAGAGCGGAGCTAGGGGCAACCGTTATAGTTAAAGCGATAGAATGGTTGAGCCTAAAGGTATCAATAAACAAGACGGAGGCTATGGCCTTTATGTGGGAGGTGCCGCTTGCGAGCCTATGTATAGATAACACGGAAATCGAAATGAGAACCTCGATGAAATATTTGGGGTTAGTTTTGGACTCCAAATGGTCTTTCAGGGAACATTTTCGACACCTTTTCCCTAAGGCCCTGAGTATGGCAGCGTCTCCCTACAGCAAACATTGGCGGCTCAGGACAATGTAGATGTAGGGTATACGCGAGCGTCGTATTATTCGTCGTTTTGTATGGGGCCCCTGTTTCGGCTCAAGCGGTCATGACCGATAGGGACACTCGACATGCTGCGGCGAGACTGCAGAGGCAATTGACGTTAAGAGTTATAAGGGGATACAGGACCATCTCGTATAAAGCGTCTTTGTTGCTCGCGTGGTCTCATTCGAATTAGTTGTCGATCGCTTAAGGCGACCTTATCTAAGGCGCCGGGTTTTTATAGAACGGGATGGTTCTATCGCTCCCAGAGTGATGAACCATATCCGTGATGAGGAAATAAGAAGATCGATCGTTAAGTGGAGAAGGAGGCTTGAGGAGCTTTCCCGTAATGCGCCCGAGGCCGCTGTTTGAGGGGCGCTCATTAGTAGGTTAGAGAGATGGATGATGAGGAGTCACGGTGGCCTCACATATAGAATGACCCAAGTCATAACGGACCATAGTTGTTTTGAGGCGTATCTTTACGAGATACAAAAAGCTGAATCCTCGATCTGCCAACATTGCAGAGCGGCGGTGGACAATGCTGTACACACTCTTCTTCGTTGCCCCTCGTGGGTGGCGGAGAGAGTGAATTTATTTGAGGCTCTCGGTCTGGATATAGATCTAGACAGAGAGTACGACGTGGTGATTAGGGCCATTCTTCTAAGGCGTGGACGGCCTTCGCAAACTTCTGCGAGGTCGTCATGAGATGTAAAGAGGAAGCAGAGATGAATCGTGAGAGGGGGCGGGGGGATGGGACGTCCGCCTGTACGGATTCTGTACATCCGATGCGACGGATAAAATCTCTTGAATGTTCAAGATATCCTGGATAATGTTTGTCAAGACCATTGGAAATTATTCCTCTTATTTTCATGTTTGCATTAAAAATTCATTTTTGTATGAAAATTTTAGATTCCTTTAGATATGAAAATAAGAGGTATAATCTCTGGTCTTGATTTTAACAAATATAATCAAGAGGTTTTAGCCATCGATCGGATACCTTGCATAATGCTAATGCCGGTGATACTGTAACTTTCAAACCTTATAACTAAGTACCTTATTAAAAAATAACTTTATTATAGTGTTTTGGAAAGCTCTTGCCTATTATTATTCTGGAATAAAAAATAGAGTCCATTTAAAATAATCAACATGACCTTGACCTTGGCAACACCACCTAAGATTAAACTGATAAGATCAATAAATAGATCTTTTTAAACCCTACAACTTTTGTCTGAACACTTTTACGATTGGACCTTATCCTGCGAATAAAAGGGTGGTACGGATGATCTAAAACACCCGGTATATATTGGCAACTATTATATTTTTATTCAATATGAGAAAATGCGATACTAAAAAATTCTAAAAAAATTCTCAGACTAAATCAGACAGAAAAATACGTATATGTATAATATAATCATATCTACGCATATCAAGTGCACTTACACTTAGGCATGATTGTTATTTCATGTTAATTGTACAAATTTATATTAATTCTTCCCCAATACACACGCCTTTTTTTATAATTTCAATTTATTTAAATAAAACAATAATTTATTGTTACGTAAGCGTTCTCCTTCCTGTAAAGGATACGCTGTAGTGTTTCTTTCATGATAGAATAAAAAAGATGTTACTGCTAAATTTCAAAAATACACTTGGGAGATGCTAGAGCGTGTCTCCTGATTCAGGGCTGGACATGTATTTGAAATACTTTTACTTTAAGCACAGGATTTATAACGCAATTGTATTTTATATATTAACAATTCTTACTTTTTCGAACAATTAGAAATAAATAAAAAAATAGATTGGTTGATCCAAATCTAAAATCAGACTTATCTCATATGTTTGTTTTGTTTCCAATGACACGAATGATAATTCTATAAATATTCAACTTACGGTTAACAATGTCTCACAAAATATTCAGTTTAATTCTGAAAGAATTGATATTAATCCGGATAAATTTAATGAGGCGTCTCTCCTCGATACGTTACATGACAAATGGTTTATTAATTTGAGCAGCAGTGACATTCCTTTAGAAGGTATTTATTACAACTTGGTAAAAAATTTAGGCTTCCTATTAATAGAGATAACAAAGACAAAACTTTGATTGAATTCATTAAACACATTCAAAATAATATAAGTGGTCGTCCTAAAAACATCATTAACTTTGTCAAAAATAATTCTATCTCAATACTTAACAGATTCCATAACAATTTTTCTTCTTTTTCCTAATTTTACTGAAAAACAGATTTCAGAGTGGCTACATGTAACAAATAGATTTATAAATGACCATCCAAATATACTTATTACAAACGCTGATAAGGTAAGTGGTACTGTTGTTCTTGACAAAGACGCATCGAAAATGGAGGAGATTCTTTCAGACACTAATACTTATGAAATCGTTAATAAAGATCCAAGTAAAAAGTTGACTTAGAACTTACGTACATTGCTGGTGAGATGGAGGCGTGATCGGTTTATTGACGAACAAACATATCGGAGATTGCTTACAACTGATAGTGTTATACCTAGAGCTTACGGTTTGACCAAAATACATAAAGATGGCAACCCATTAAGAGTGATTATATCCTCTATTAATAGTCCACTATATTATCTTTTTCTTTTTTTACATAATATAATTAATGATAGTATACCAAAAGCTCCTAGTCACATTAAAGTGACAGTTTCCATTTAGTTGAGTAATTAGATGGCACTGTTTTTGATTCTCAAAATATTTTGGCTTCGTTAGATGTAGTAACCCTTTTTACTAATATTCCTGTTGAGCTAGCATCGATAGGAGATGGGTTTACATTTCAACGAAGACAAACATTTCTAAAAACGAATTCACTATTGCAATTAGATTTATTTTAGATTCAACTTTTTTTGCTTTTAATAACAAAACTTATAAACTAGTACTCCAATGGGTTCACCGTTATCACCGATAATCGTCGACATTGTAATGTAAGATCTAGAAGAAATAGCAATCAAAAAATTGTCAGTACAACCATTGTTTTATTTTAGATATGTTAATGATTGTTGATGATGTCATTCTTGCACTTCCATCTGATACTATCAATGAAGCTTTAAATATTTTTAATTCTTTACATATGAGTTTACTTTGGAGGTTGGTACAGATGGCAGATTGAGTTTTCTTGATACAATGCTTGTTGTAGATAATCAGAGAATTATATTTGTCATAAAAAGACGTTTTCGGGAAGGTTCCTTAATTTCCATTCATCCTCTTTGCCATAAAAAAGACACTATTATCAGCTTCATAGACAAAATTATCCTCTTATCACATCCACAGTTCCAACAAAAAAATCTGATAGATGCTATTCATATTTTCCTAAATAATTGTTATCCTCTCTCATTTATCTTCTATACAAAGATTAAAGTTCCATATACATAATAAATATATTACACGTAATTAACAAGTTAAAGACAAATTTTACGATTCTTTACGTCAAATCTATTTCCGAAAGTTTCCTTCCTATTTCCAGTATGTTCCATTGTAAACTAGCCTTTTCTATCCCTAACACATTAAAAAGTCTCATAAAAAGAGAAAAAGATAAGTTAGATTTTCTATCCAATCAGAACATAGTTTATAAGATTTCCTGTGATGATTGTGAGGCGAGCTAGGTCAGACAAAAAGAAAAAATAAAGTACGAGATTACACGAACATATCAGGTGTACAACTTTGCTTCCGCCGTTTTTTTTCGAAATTCGAGACTTTATTGTAAAAAACAGGTTATACATTTATGATTCAAAATATTGTCCATCGCTGGTCACTACTTTCTCCCATCTTTCGAGCAGCATACGAATCCCACGTCGAAAAAACTGGTCATCTTTTGAGGCAAATCGATCCAATTTTTTACTTCTTCATAAGACCGGAAGTCATAAGACCTGCTGGTCAGCCAGGCCGTGTATCATTGATCGAAACAAGTGATAGTCAGAGGGAGCAACGTCTGGAGAATACGGCGGGTACGGTAGCACTTCCCATTTCAACGTTTCCAAGTATAGTTTGTCTTTCAATGCTCAGCTCAAACGCATCAATTGCGTTCGATACTGTGATTGTTTCAGTCGGTTTTAACAGCTCATAATACGCTACGCCGAGCTGGTCCCACCAAATACAGAGCATGACCTTGGAGCCGTGAATATTCGGTTTGGCCGTCGACGTGGAAGCATGGCCGGGAACTCCCCATGATTTTCTGCGCTTGGGGTTGAACCCATTTTGAGGAATGAACCCATTTTTCGTCCCCAGTCACAATGCGATGCAGAAATCCTCCGTCTTTGCTTTTCAAGCAGCTGTTCACAAGCAAACAAACGCCCTTCAACATCCCTCGACTTCAACTCGTACGGCACCCAATTTCCTTGCTTCTGAATCATGACTTTGAGGCGTTTTGAAATGGCTTGTTGAGTCCCTCCCAATGATCGTGCCAATCCTTCTTGATTTTGACACGAGTCTTGATCAAGTAATGCCTCCAATTCTGCATCTTCGAAAACCTTCTCTCTTCCACCGCTATGCCGGTTCGACGTCAAAATCACCGTTCTTGAAGCATTGAAACCACCCACGACACGTTCTTTCACTAATAGCGGCCTCACCATAAGTATTTGAGAGCATTCGATGAGCCTCAGCCGCAGATTTCTTCATATTGAAGCAGAAAATTAAAACCTCCCGCAAATGACGAGAATTTGGCTCGTAAACTGACATTTTCAATCGAGAATAACTTTATGATGCAGACACAAATCAACTAATGTTTCTATGGGGTTATGTTGACAGATGCCCAAGTTTATTATATGACGTCTATGATCTATTTATTTCGACCACCACTTACTGCTAAAGCAATCTATAGGAAAACGGCGGAAGCAAAGTTGTACATCTAATATCTCTGATATTAAGAATACTGATCCTACTGTTATAGCTGATCATTGTATTAATTTTGATCACAATTTTAGATGGAACGAAGTGAAAATTTTGTATTTTTGAGTTTTCGTTTAATAAAAGATTAGTATCTGAAATGATTCACATCAAAAGACAGAAACAAAGTCTTAATAAAAAAAATGATACTGAATCGTTATCTAAAACTTACAGATTATTCAATCTCTTTCTCCTTTTTAACTGCATTCTTTCTCTTTTTACTTCCCTTCTCCCCATTTTCTCTTCTTTCTACTTTATTTTCTCCCTCTTATATTCTTTTATGCTTTAAAATACTGAAATACAAAATACTTTGTACTTCGTTGAAATACAAAAGTATTATAAATACTTTTTTTTAAATAAAATTATATTAGCTACCCTGCAGTCCGTTATCGTTAATATGTTTGACCTTGGTATTTTTCCTGCTCCAATTCCAACATGGTTCTGCGTTGTTTCAGTCTAGAGAGGTAGCTTAAAGTGTTAAGACGTGTTTGTTGCTTGTAACGAAAATAGAATTGTGCAATAACATATAACGATGTCATCATTTTTGTGTTAAACTATTGATAATTCTAAAGTTAAAAGAGCTTACCGAAGTTTCCCGTATGTTGCAATAGCATAATCGAGTTTTACATTAAATAGCGTAATATCGCATAGCAATCACACAGCGATTATATGTATACTACTTTTTAATATTTGCAACATATGCAATTGTGTTACAAAAAAATGACATTTCACTGTGTGCAATATGTATATTTTACTTTTTATTTTTTATTAAAAAATTATCTGATATTTAAACGTTTTGATATTCACTTTTAGTATTTTTTTTCATACATAATATTACTGTAAGTACGCAGTAATTTGATTAATTTTTAATTTTGTCGCAAATATTAGTTTCTTATTGTTTATCAAAAAACAAAAGTTAGGAAGAAATATAAGTATTGTTCTAATGATGTAAATTTTATTTTCTTGTAAAGGCACATCATCGGCTGCGTTCAACAGAGAAAACTCAGTGATTCTTTAAATATGATTGATTTTTTAATTATTTTGGTAAATCTAAATGTAAAAATCAATCAAAATAAAGAATCTTATTGAACGCTTACCGATTCATCTTTTTTTGCTAAACGCAGTCGTTAAGATTGTAACAATAAGTTTGCAGTTTTTTAAATAAAAATTTCATTAACTTTTTATTTTTTATTAGGGAACAATTACATTGATCGAGAAAAATTCGATTTTTTTTTATCCTAAAGTAAACAGTTTCTGGTAGTTTTTGATACGCTGATTACAAATGTGGCGTCGAAAATGTCGTATCATGTTTCTGAGATATTTTAATCTAAAGGTGCAAAAAAAGAGATTTTTTTCAACTATCTAGATAATTACAAATAAAAGTTTAGAAAGGCTATAAACCAAATGATCATTTGGTTCATAGCCTTTCTAAACTTTTATTTTTAATTTATATTAGCGAATCATGTTATAAGATGCATATCTAGATAATGTCTAACAATTTTTTTAGCATCCACATGGATCTCACATTAAAGTGTCATTCCTACCCTTTCCAACGCATATTCGATCGCTATAATATGATTTTTTTTTTGGTAAGATAGGACAAATTGAATTTTTTTGTTTTTTAACGCGAGAGGGTATACGTTTAGAGAAAGTACAAGACTCCAAAATATCTCGAAGAACTTGAGAATGAAAAAAAGATTCATTTAAAGATTATCCTTTAAAAATATGTTTATTACAATTGTGCCAAGTCTCTTTATAAAAATCTCCAAGTCTCTTTATGAAAACAATCTAAGTCTCCACTATCATACTTATAAGTCTTAATCTTTCACATGCTTGATAGAATCATAATAAACAAATTTTGGTAAAATCAATTTAGAAAATGCTGAAAAAAAATTATTAGTTATTTTGTCGTTAAAAATGGCCTCATTTTTTTCACTCTTGAGTTAAAATATTTTAAAAACTTGACATAAAATATTTTCAGGGCTACATTAGTAAGCAGCCTAAGTCAAAGTCTATCAGAAACAACTTCATTTATTTTAAGATCAACAAATGGTATCGATTGATTATTAGGAAAACATATTTGTCAATTGTACAATTTATATTTACTTTTTTTAAAACACAATATTGTATGCGAACATAAAATGTTTTAAATTATTTTAACTGACAATTGTAAAATTTCGTGAAGTATATTATTAGGCAAAAAGATTTGCCTTGACTAAATATATATCTCATTCCATTGTGTTTAATATTTTAGTTTGAAATATATAGGGCATTGCCTCTAACGAGCTTTTTAAAATATTTAAAATATTTCTATTATTTTTAATGATGCGATAAAATATTAAAGAGGAAAATTGTTTGTTTTTAAGAAATAAATATTACGATAAACAAAAAATCCTTCAAATTAGATTTTTTGAGATTTTAAAATCGTTACTATTTTTTAAATAAAATTGTACGATTTTAAAATCGTTGCTATTTTTTAAATAAAATTGTACGATTTTTTTTACATAATACAGTGTTTCGGAATAAACATTTGTTCTTAAAATGTCGTATTCCTATTTTAATTTTAAAACAACTTTAATCTTTTGTCTAAAATTTTTGTTCATGTCTTAATTTTCAATTTATAACAAGAAATATTTACAGGAAGCGCAGGGAAGGCAGGCAGGAGTAGCGCAATTCACAGCGTTTAACACGGACGGTTAAGTTATTATAGATAATGGTATAAATGTGTTGATAAAAGTGAGTTGATAATATAAACCTTCGTAAAGTCAAAATGTTTGTTCTTTTAAATTTTTAGAGAATAAGTTATTTCATTAATTTTTATTTTTTATTACTCATTATTGTTTCTGTTAACCTTAATACACTGTTTTGTAAATAACGAAGGTTTATAGCTTTTCTTTAATTTATTACCTAGTATTAATCAAGACGGTACTAACTATTTGTGAGTCCTTTAATGATTGCCTGATTGGGGATGTTTGAACGCTGGAAGTCATTCCTCGGTATAGAAATTTCATTCACTTTCAAGATGAATTAGTATCGACTAAATGGCTAATTAAAAGTAACGTTAATGCGCGTTGAAGAATTAAATCAAGAGTAGTTGAAAACAGTTAAGAATCCCATGATATTGCAATTTATGTAGGAGCTTTCAGAAGATGAATTTCGTTATGGGATGTGTCAGTAAATTGACTAGTTAATAATTTGAAAATGTTTCAGAATTAGAATATATAATATTTCGTATCCTAATAATGATTTACAATTAATATACACTATATAATACAATATAGATATAATATACTTATCATATTTTTCGATTTTTAGGTTTGTTGTGCTGTTTTTTTTGCTACTTTTGTACTTCAAATATCAAATAAAGGATTTCTTTAAAACAATGAAAAAAAGAGCCGTGTAAGAGTCAATAGTTCGCAATTGAAATTAGAGTAAATAAAAATAAATATATTATAATGTAAGATATAAGAATTAGATACAAATTATTACATGTTTCGGCGTCTTTATTGTGCTCTCTTCAGATAAGTAGCAAATCGAAAATGTGAGACCAAGTGACTGCTTCTATAAAGACATCGTTGTCAATCAGTTAAAAGACCGAGTGTTGAAATTTATTTCCGATGTTCTAAAGAAAGGAGATTAAGAAAAATCTAAAATTGTCAAAAGAAACAAGCAACAACTTTGTCTCAATAAAATCATTCACCATGTGATCTTGGATATCTTTTCGCAGAGAAATCGTCAGTCCAACATTGAGAATCGACTTTGTAATAAATAAATGCATAGTACCAGTCAGATAATTAAATTATTGATGAAACAAAACAATGAAATATTTAACTATGTGTAGTCATTATGACAGACAAACGTTATCTGAGTGATAAAAATTATTAGAACAGACTAAGGATAAGGGAAACAATGTCAAATTTTGTTTATAATTGATTTATACAATTTATATAGACCCTCGGTATCGGTCTGAAGATTTAAGCTGTTCTTTTGATGTAAATCATTGCTGATATGGTAATGCAAAAATTAGAAGAAGGGCCTTGATGTCTTTTAATGATTCGAAACATGTTTTCGATTGAGATAACATTTAAATTTTAGACGAAGAACCATGTTATAACAAACGATTAATTTCCGAGAAGGTTTATCTTTAAGATTAAGATTTTCTACATAAATTATATATACCACTTATAAACAAAATTTGACATTGTTTTACTTATGCTTAGCTTCTTGTTCTAATAATTTTTATCACTCAGATAACGTTTGTCTGTCATAACGACTACACATAGTTAAATATTTCATTGTTTCGTCCCATCAATAATTTAATTATCTGACTGGTGCTATGCATTTATTTATTACAATGTGGATTCTCAATGTTGGACCGATGATTTCTATGAGAAAAGATATCCAAGACCACATGGTGTGTGATTTTATTGAGACGAAGTTATTGCTTGTTTCTTTTGACAATTTTAGGTTTTTTTTAATCTCCTTTCTTTAGAACATTAGAAATAAATTTCAACACTCAATCTTTTAATTGATTGGTAACAATTTCACGATGTCTCATAGAAGCAGTCATTTGATTTCACATTTTCGATTTGCTACTTATCCGAAGAGGGCACGATAAAGAAACATGTAATAATTTGTATCTAATTCTTATATCTTACATTATAATATATTTATTTTTATTTATTCTAATTTCAATTGCGAACCATTGAACTCTTACACGCCCCTTAATTTTTTCATTGTTTTAATTCTTTATTTGTTATTTGAAGTACAAAAGTAGCAAAAAACACAACAAACATATAAAAATCGAAGAATATGATAAATATATAAAATCTATAAGTATATTATAATGCTTTTTCTACATTTTAATGCAGAAAGCACTGCAAAAATTCACATAACATTGTTGTAATTTAAGCTCGTGAAAATTTGATATGAAGTACACACAACAAATTTAATCTTTCTTCACTATGTAAATCGCTTTACTGTAAATCAAGATAATGACTTTAAATTATCTTGAATAACATTATGTCAACGCACAACAAAAAAATTCTTTCTAAAATTTGTCGCTCTACAGTCCATTAAGCCTTAATACGATACTGTATCTGTAATTATTAACTATTAATGTAAAAACATTTAAAATTAAATGTTTAGTAATGCTAGTTAAATCCAATGTTATGACAATTGGAGTTTCTAAAATTGCATTTAACTAGCGATTTTATAGGTATATCTTAGTTATACGTCGGTTAATAAATAATTAAGTCGAGCTCTCGAGAATTTAACAAAATAAATAAATAGATAACGGGCAATTGAGAGCAATATTATACGCGGTAATTCGTGCGTTATATTAGAACACCATTCAAATCTTACATAAAACAACTGTACGTTTTGGGTCCATTCGGATCATCTTTAGCAGTAATACATAAACAGATGGATCATCGAGTAGTTGGAAGTAATGAGTAATAGAATGCAGCAAGTAGTTAATAATTTATGAATAGTATTAAATTCGATTAATGCAAATGACGTGTAAACATAGTTATTGATAGAATCCTACAAAAATATCTAAACGTGTTAAGACTCCATATTCATTAAAGAAACAATATATTTGTCGCATATTGAGACAATTTTTGCTTATTACCGATTTCCTTTCAAGGCAAAGCGATTTGAAGGCGTCTTGGTGAATTTTATTACCGCGGATTAATCAGATAATCTGACAAAAACCTCGTTTCTTCTTTCTGTTTTCTCTTGTCTAAATGTTTTCAGAAGATTTTTCACTACCTATTATTGTCATATTGACATTAATTGTCATTTACATGAAATAAATTTGTCCAACGAAAAAACAAACAGATCCTCGCGGCATTCTAATCCGCTCAATCGGTGATCATAATCGATTTTTGCTCGCCTTTTATTCCGAAAGATTACCTTTAATTATATTATTATGCCGAATATTCGTGAAACGAAGAAATGGTGGAGTTCACAGAATGTAATACAAGTAAGACATTAAGGAAATCCTAAAGACGATTAGTCGTATTGAAAATAACATACACAGACGATTTACGTATCATGGATACATCACTACGTCAATATCTCACTCACGTATGCCACACATACACATAAATTTTCGTAAATCAATTACGTTTTAATTAGTCCAAGTGCAATTTTAAGAACTCCACACTGTTTTTTCATGCAAACTACTAATCTGTGGACTACTATTTCATAACTACTAGATTGCACAGCTTTTATATGAAGCAATAATGTTGTCACGATGTGATGCAGCTTTGGAGCGTCATACTGAACTAAGAAATGATAAAGATCTCAATTTTGAAATTTTTTGTCGTTCTCAATATAGACTCCACCTCACACACACGTATTAATGTGTATACTTTAACCCTGGAAAAGGATTTTCAAGTCAGTAAGAGAAGAAAAAAGTCATTGTTATACAAAAATTATATGGTTTAGTTAGTAATACAGATGACTTTAGAATTCCCTTAAATTTGCAATAAATTTAACGTCAACTCGTGTTTATTATATCTGAATGTAAACTCATATCTGTTATATAATTGTACATACTCGATTAATTATACATATTCTCATTATACAATATTAAGTGAAAATCGACCGATAAAATTTAATATGTGTAAGTGAAAGGCTATATTCAGTGTCATGGTTTTTCGTGTCTGATTACATTTTTTTTGTGATTCATATTTCGTTTTTACTTACATGTATTGAATCTCATTGGTCGATTTTACTTAAGATTCGCCTGAAAAAAACATTTCTATATGTATATACTAATTATTGCGAAAAATATTACGAAGGTCTCGGTCTAACGATGAGGACGCTCGAAAAGAATGCAAAAGATCTGGATTCGATCTCCGGCCGAGGTAATATTTCCGTAATTACTTACGGATTTTGTATCATCCTTCTAACAAGTAACACTACTCAACTGTCATTCACCAATCTGGATGAAATTACGCACACTTGTTTAACATTGAAAAATATTGAACTCGTGTTTTTCTATTTTTCCCCAAAATGAATTTTAAGGGTTGAAACTATCCCTTAATCATTCCCAAGAATGGATTTTAGATAAATATTTTCAATGTTTATTAGTTCAGAATTCACTGGCACAAGATTTATACATTTATTAGAACCGTGCCACTTCATTAAATCCTAATTTTTCTTATTTTTGCTATTTTTTGATAGGTGAGCGCTTTATTCCCAAAAAGTCGCTTAGAAAGTGCATGAACATGATTTATTCCGATTCTTTATGTTATATTATATTTCTATGGAAAAATATCTATACAGGGTGGGGCAAAAGTCTATACACCTAAATATCTCATAAACGATACATTTAAAAAAAAAATGTTTCTTATAAAAGTTCTAAGGCTTAAAAAAATTCAACGATAATAGTTATTTAACATAGGATGGCGTTGTCAAAGTTAGATCAAGGTCAACATAAATTTTTTAAATGGGACCCTCTGCTGTTTCATTACATATTCTTATCTCGACTGCTTTCCAAAATACTACCCGATAAAAAATTTTTCATGAATATGTATATGATAAATATGCATAGACATACATAAACACGCATAAATATTATTTATAAAATATTTTTCACGAATATGTATAAATATGCATAAACATACATAAACACGCATAAATATTCATATAATTATATATGAAATATCGGAAATAATTTATTTCCGATATATCATTATCAGTAGAATCGAGCAAACGACTCAAAAAATAAGAATAATTTCTCTATATAAACTAACTGTTCTAAATTAACTGTTTTCTTTCCTTTTGTATAATATGATATATAATTTTGTTTTCCTGCCAAGCTATATTAGAGTATTTGATTTTTGTTTTTGTGGAATAGGCCTACTGGGAACCACATTAAAAATTACATTAAAAAAAAAACACATTTTACAATAGTACTTCACGGGTGATGTGGAAAGATGTCGAAATATACGTTATCATAATTATGTAATATATTAAAAAACTATGTTAAGATAGTAAGTGTATCATTAAGGAACAATAAATAAATTAACAATAGAAAATTTTATGTTAATAGAAATAAATTATTTAATAAAAAAACATGTTTCAATAATAATTTGGCGGAAGGTGCGCTCTCAGTATATTTCTGGTAGGGATGTTCCTGAGTTAGAGTGTCACGTGAGCGCCCAGCGACTCGACACCACCGAGGCTCGAGTGGTAGTGGAGGTCGCTCACCGGAATCGACCCGAAATGTGCAAATCGTTGCGAGCACTGTTTTAGTGTAATAGAAATAATAATATTGTAGTAACGTGAAAACATAAAAAATAATTAAAGGGATAATTTTTGTATTGTTTTAGAAAATTTTTGTATTTGTTTCAGAAAAAAAACAAATTTGGAAAAATGTAAAAAAAATTGCTCATGCATAATTATGCATAATTTTATATGTAATTATACATAAATAATTTTTTTATATTTCTTCAAACTTGATTTTTTCTAAAACAAATAGTGAAGTAGAAAATTATCCTTTTAATTATTTTTTATGTTTTCACATCACTATTATTATTTCTATTACTAAAAAGTAATTTTACAAAAGAAAAGAATGTATGAACATGTATAAACATATTTCATATATAATTATACATGTTTATGAATATTTATGTATGTTTATACATATTTGTACATATTCATGCATGAAAAATATTTTACCGGGTATATTTAAGTTCATTTTCGTTAAGTACTTTACAAGTTATCAGGCTTGAAAATTACAGTACCGTCGGTATTAGTATTACCCAAGATGTCCGACGGTTAAAACCAGGGTTGATAAAGACTAATGTTTTTTTTTTTAAATAAAACGTATTGTTTTTTCTTAAATATGTTTTTAATGCTTCAAATGTTTTAAAAAGTACTGTAAAAAAACATATTTAAAACATATTAAGAATATCCATTAAGCATGTTTTAAACTGTTTAAAACACATTTAAAATATGTTTTTTACCAACCTTGATTAAAACCTCTTGAATGTTGTTCAGGATCATGTCCTAAGGTCAAAGTCATTGGATTGTTTCTCTTATTTTCATTTTTACATAAAAATGAATTTTCAGTGCTGTAGGCATATTTTCGTTAAGTCAGTTGTTGTGTTCTGAGAAGAACGTTCGAGAGGTTCTTGCGCGAGCTTGTCGCTACCGAAAAATTCCGTAGCAGAAGTAACCGACACGCGGATCCACGAACTCGCGAGGATTGGCTCTCGATAGATCATCAGGTCGTGCCTGATTGGTCAAAGGGCATTGATCCCACCACGCGCTACCGTCGCGCGTCTCCTTGCGGGCCTCGCGATGCTCGACAGTTCCTGTTCACGATCCTGACGGACAAGCAGGATCTCACAACTGTAAATAAAGTTACCGGGCGAGACCGTGATTAATATCAGTCTAATCATTTGTACCCGATAACCCCCTCCTACAGTGCAAAAATGAAAATAAGAGAAACAATCTCCAGTGATCTTGATCTTAACAAAAATGTTATTCAGGACATGATCCTGAACAACATTCAACAAGAGGTTTTAGCTATCGGTTGGATACCTTGCATAATGCTAATATCGACGATACTATAACCTTCAAGCCTTATAACTCGCAAAATATTTAATGAAAATGAACTTAATTATAATAGTGTTTTGGAAAACTCTCGACCCAGCAGACAAGAATGGATTGAAATAGATTCAAATTTTCAGAAATACGGATTCATGAATGTTAAAATGAATCCTTTTCAATACTAAATGCATTTTTTATTCATTTATAGGAATTGCATAAAGCAAATGTTTATGCCTTTTCAATTCTGAATGCATTTTTATTCATTTATAGAAATCGCATAGAGCATATCTCTATGCCTTTCAATCTAAAAATAATATTAGTATTTTCTGCATCGTGAATACTACTCAATTCAGAATTGTGAATAGAAACTACAATTTTTTTAATTCAGTTAAATTAAAAAATGTCAGCAATTTCTGTGCAATGTGAATATTACTCAATTCAATATTCTGAATACGAAATGCAGTTTTTCAATCTAATTGAATAAAAAAAATTTTTATTTAAAAATGGACCATAAATGTTACTTAAATTATTCAAAATTATAAGTAGGAAATTTTTCGTTTTAATTCAAAAGTTCAAAAAAATTGTAATGTAAAAGTAATTGAGCTATATTCTTTTGTTTCTCTTTAATTAGAAGTAAAATGAATGATTGATGTAAATACTCGCAAACCAAGTCGAACACAGCCCGAATATTAGACTAATCACGGCGTGCGAATCGGCCAAGCGAGATTAGATTATCCGACACTTACCCAATGTTGTCTCACAGTAATGTAAATTATATATATTTTATATCTGTTAAATTATATTTTTATTATATCTATATAATTTTGTGCACTGGTTTAGCTGGTTGTAATTGAAGTAGAGAATGAATAACACATTTACCAATTGAAGAAGTGTAGCGGGTAACACAGAAGACTCATAATCCAGAGGTCTCAGGTTCGAATCTCACCGCGTTTTATAATATCAATTTGAAGTAGTTAATTTCAGATATAATTATTATAAATGTCTTAGGAATAAAATTTGTAATCCTTAAATATGAATGTTTTTTTTTTTCGAATATTAAACTAGTGGTCAGCTTGGATCCAATCCATTTCAATCCACTCAATCCATTTTCCAATGGATTTAAAGTACGCATTAAAAAAATTTTAATCCATTCTCGTTTGCTAAGGAGGTAAGCTACAAGAATATGTAAAAAGGGAGGGAATTTTTCATATATGTAATACTATTATATTGCTAACGCAGCCTCTTTTTGAGAGTGGGGGATGTGCCAAGATAGTGAGATAGAAAATCGACTTCTCGCTTCCACAATTCGTGTACTTTGAATGCGCATGCGGGGAACGTATGCACGCGCATTCATGGCACGTATTGTAGAGGTTAGATATTATAAAGTATAATTAAAAGAAATACCAAGTCTAAAATATATAATTGTTAAAGTCACATTTGATTTCTTAGTAGTTTCTCTTTAACATTTACATCAAAAATAAGTATTAAATGTCTTCTAATTGTAAATTACTGGTACATATATTAATTATTAATAAATATAGTTAAAAATTTATTTCAAAAATATATAAATAGTAATGTTGAAAAAAAATATTTAAAATATTATTAGTTGATAAAAATATTGTAACTTTTAAATTAAAGATCTTAATAAAAATAAATATTAGACATATAAAATGTTTACAGTTAAATATGATAATATATTAAAATATGAATGTAAATAAATATAAGCGTCGTGTTTATAATTTGAACATAGTTTTATTATTTTACAAATAATAAAACACATATATTATATATATTAAAACTATTAAATTTTACACAATCCTAATTATAATTAATGCTACTGATGATAGAATAAAATAAGTTTTGTGTATTTTTGACGAATATAATCTTAACCGCAATGTAATAATTCGCTTTCGAAGTCTTCTGTTTTCATCTTGTAAAGATTTGATTTGTTTACTTTTCTTTTGATCCATTTCTTTAATAAAATTGATTAATCTTCTCGTTCTTCTCGGTATACTAATATCACTAATATTAATTTCTGAAATATATCTTGGCTCTGCAAACAAACGTTTCTTTCGAGAAGGAGAAATGTTCTCTTTAGAAGCTAAAAATATAAAATATTTATCACAAAAATAATACTTATTTTCTTTTATAATCAGTGTATATATTTCTATTTCTACATAATTTATATTTAATTTATGTGAATAATAAGTAGAAACTTCGGATATTGATTAAACTTCATCATCAAAATCCATTTCATTAGATACAATTGGAGATGTAATATTCACTTCAGATAAATTTGACATACTAGTACTTTCTATTACTGGCACTGAAAGAATAAAATATTTATCACAAAAATGACATTTATGTTATTTCCTCTTACAATCAGTGTACATATTTTTATTTTTACATAATTTATATGTAATTTACATGAATGATAAGTCGAAGCTTCCAATATTGAATGAACAGCGTTAGCATAATCCATCAAAATTGGAGATGTTCACTTCAGATGATTTCGATGTATTAACTGTAGTACATTTTATTGTTGACACATTTGATAATTCAACTGAATGATTTGGTACAGCTATTTCTACAGTGGGTATAGCCCCAAGAGGTAATCTCTTTAATGCAACTAATTGAATTTAATACGTTTGATAACGTGAGAATTACATTAACATATAATATGTGCGTGCGTGCGCGCGCGCGCGCGCGCGCGCGTGTGTGTGTGTGTGTGTGTGTTTATGGCAACGCATGGGTGCGCCTAACTTTCTATATGTTAACATTAAAAAAATATATTTTATATATACAATTATATATAAACTTACATATAAAATATATTCATTTATATACAAATATTGTATATAAAATTATAGTTTTATATAATTATATATAAAATATTTTATCCAGGTCTCTTTCAAAACGGCCGCCAATTTCCTAATCAAAGTGCCTGAGTCTTCCAAAATGAGCTCTTGGACTCTTTGGATAAGTTCTCGTTGTTTTTTCTCTCGCGTATCTCTTCCTAGCCGAAGAACCTTTTTTCTTGAATTGCTCTAAAGCCATATCTTTTGGCAACATCATAGATCGTTGATTTCGGATATCCGAAAAACGTTATTATTTCTCTTGGCGTCCTTCCGGCGCGCAATTTTCAGTGATCGCTGCCCTTTGCTTATATTCCATGATATTCATAATCGACTTGACTTTGAAGTTAAGAATATTTCATTCACGCATCTGCCTATTACTTCAATGCAAAGTAGCAGCTACAGGTGAATTATAATCTGACGAAAATTTCAAATTTAATTTTGTCCGGATTCTAATGGCTCACTCTGTTTATAGATATATACATGTATATAGGTGTATACATATATTGTATATATACACGCTATCCACATGTATATATACATATATCGTAAGAATTAGTTGTTTATGTAATAATAAGAGGGTAAATAATTGCAAATATATAAGACATGTATAATAAAGTGGATTAATGCAATTGCAATTTGCAATTACTAACGATAGAATTAAAAAATTGGATTAAAAATTGTTGTCAAAAAGTATAAATTTCAAAAAGAATCTCCAATAATATGGACAGTGTATCTGCAAACAGATTCAGTATTCTCAATATGCTAATAAAGCCTCTTCAAATTATCATATTGTAGAGTTAGAACTGTTTATTCATCCTTAAACTAAATGAACACTGAAACGTTAGCTAGGAAATTACTAATTATTATACAGATTATCGAATATAAAACATAACATAATTAATTCAGTTCTTGCAATTATAATTGATTGTGAAAATCATTACAATGAATTGAAAAATAGTACAACGTGAAAACATAATTGTACGTAAAATCGGACAGTTATATTTTATATCATTACTCTCTAAATCTCGTGGAGTGAAATCTAACTCGAAGAGCTTGAAATTAAGCCAATCTTGAAAAAAGAGTAAAAATATTACTACTCTTGTTTAAGAGTGACAGATTTTCATTCTTTTTAGAGTAAAATTTACTCTTTTGAAATGAGATTCACTCGGAAGAAATCTCAATCCCTTCTTTGGAATGTAATACCGGGGTAGATGGAATCTCATTTCAAAAAAGGGATTGAGATTTCACTCTTTTCGATTGAATCTCATTCTAAAAAAGTAAATCTCACTTTAAAAAGAGTCAAAATCTGCTATTCTTGAACAAGAGTATTTTCACTCTTTTTTTCAAGACTGATTCAATTTTCAATCTCTTCGAGAGAATTTCACTCCACGAGATTTAGAGAGTACGATTAAATCTGATTGACTAGATCAAATTATAGTACATCTCGACAGATCAAATTATATCTGGTTAGATATGCTCAGATATGACTTCTTATGTTTGTATATATAACCGTATGAAATATGTACACATCTGTTGATAGATAAGTCACATTTATACATGCATTAACATTCAGTGCTCATGGATCATCAAGGTAACAGTTCCCATACGATCGCTGAGGTCAAATAGTGCTAAATATGGTACAACTTAAGATGGATGAACGCTTGGAAACACCATAAAATTGATTTCCGAATATTTTCCTGTTAATCATGATTTTGTCGTATATATTGTAGAATATCATGCTAATAAATAATACTTGTTTTAGCAATAAAATTGGATTAATAGAGGAGAAAGTAATTCGGTAATTACAGTAGTAAATATTGTGGCCTCCCTTAATATCTCCGCTATTATATGTATAGCAAATCCTAACGATTATTATGAAATTATTTGTTCAGTAGCTCACCGTACACGCTTACATCATGACGCTAATATGTCAATACTCAACAGCACTTATTATAACGCATTTTTACTTTCAAGTATTTCGAAACGTTTCTAAACTACATTTTAACATTTAATTACACCTATTTCCTCTTTTTTTTTTAATTTGCGTATTATCACACGAATATATGTATATTTGTTGTTTGCTATTTAATATTTTTTTGACTATATGTATTTTGAGTTATGCAAACTTAAACAATAGCATGATATTTTGCTAATGTGGTCTTCTATGCATATTGATTACTTACTGGCCTCTTTTTTAAGGTTTTTACATCAAAATAATTATTTGATAATCGACTGTTAATCTATAGTTTATATTACGTGTACTACTTTTTAGTACTGAGATTTTTAGTACTGAGCAGCTTAAATACAGAAGTAATGCAACATCGTCATATTTTTATAAATAATGTTCCTATCCTATGTATATCTTATGTAATAAATGTAACTTTGAGTTTAGAATCGGTTGAACAACACTTTGACGAATGTAATTGTCAGGTTTTAAATTTCAATTTTGATTATTAACCAAATTGTTGTATAAAATGTAAATAGGGGGGCCGTAATATCATCATAACACACACATCTCCTCTATTATATGAAAAACTTTTTACAGGGATTTTTATAAATCTGATTTATATCTGTTTAAATCCGATCAGATAGAGACAATTTACAGATCTAATTCTGATCTGTTGAAACAAATATGGTCATATCTCGGCAGATCTAATTCTTTTTTCCTAAATGCAGGCAATCAATTGTTCTCTGGAATTAAATGAGCTGCAATGACTATGACGTGAGAACGAATGTTCATTAAAATTGCGCTTCGAAGTTGCTTCCATAACAAATAGTGCGAGTAACATTTGTTTGTTACAAAATTTAAACATTCTAGTTAAACATCCGCATATTTTCTCAAAATATTAATAATACAATAAATACAAATATGCATCTACAATTAAATGTGCGACGAGAAGTCCTGTTTTTGGTATGTAATTAATTTAAATATGTAAATATATTTAATGAGAAAATAAATTATCTATAATTACTAATTAATGTAACAAAATCTTTATGAATTGAATTTACAAAAAAAATTTTAGAAAATTGTGAGTTTAGACTTTTCAAATAAAAAATAGAATATTATTAATTCTAATACGATAAAAATCAATACTACTATATATTTAATTTCTAATTTCTATATGTATATAATCTGTCGTAGTTCCTTTACATATTTCTTAGCAACATGGCTTTAATTAACGAAGGAGCCACTCAAGGATATTCCGCCGTAGTACTTCCAATATTAATGAGTAACACATCTTCCTTAACTTTAAACAAAATGGAGATACTTTTTTTCGGTAACAATTTTCTTAATAAAAACGTTTAGTATTCTTTCTTTTACTATAAAATAGGTTTATTATTAACATGTTAATAATTCTTATTATTTAATCTTTACAACACTTAATATCATGACTTTCAATACAATTGCTGATAACAGCAATCTTTATATATTTTTATTACTACTTGTTGCACATATTTATATTTGTCATAATAAATTGAGAAAATAAGAAAGTAAATTACATAATTTAAAAAATTAATAAATATTATATTTTTACAAAATATTAAGAATTAATGTTTGTAAAATATTCTTTATTTGCACATAATATTGGAAAACTTTTGTCTAGCTTCTACAGTATCTATCACTCCATTCATTGGTAGTCTCTTATGCCTTATTACAATGCATTATGGGAGACGATGTACTATGATAGTATGCGGTGTAAACTTTTTTTTGGGATGGACTTTGATTGCAAGTAGTTATAATGTAACACAGCTCTTCATCGGTAGAATACTAACGGGTGAGAAATTCGTCGAATCAAAATTTGTATATGTTTCTACCAAATTAACTTTAATTTCAATTTAATTTACTTTTTATCTTTTTGTAATTCTTAGGATTAAAAAAAGATAAACATCAAATTAAATAAAAATTAAAGTTAATCTACATTAGTATAAACGGATATTAATCTATAAATATATCCTTATTTATTTCTTATCAATCACGCAATATTTTTAATAAAAATTATATGTGTTGAATAGTTCTGACAAAGTAAAAATTAAGACGCAATTTTATCTTGATAAATCACTAATAGATAATTAACACTAATCACTAATGTGTAAGAAATTAAGTGTATAAGTCCTGTGCAATTAATAATTAATAAATATAATTACTTAGAAAATTAATTGCAATAGAACCGGAATTGTCGGAGAACAAGTCTGATAATCAAATGGTTCAGATAATAGAAATTCATTAATTCTTCCCAATATTTGAAGGCCGTACATAAAACTTTTGCATAATGATGCACAACTCATAAGGCATAAAGCGCAAGAAAATCAATGAGAGTACGAAATGAAGAACTTTGATTGATTCTTTATGCCTTAATGCGTTATGTAGCGGGCGTTATACAAAATTAAGTCTGAGCTGTGGCTTTTATCTTCGATAATAGGAGATGATATTTAGAAAACTGATCGAGCATGTTGAGCTCTTATTTTTCGAATTATGACATTATAGTTTTCAAAAATGGGCGGTTTTTATATGTAAGCACCTAATATATATAGAATATTTAAAAAATACATGTGTGTGGGGGGGNAGTTATTTTTAAATTATCATTTTTAACTATGAATGAATTATATCAGTAAAGACAAATTTTGCGTATTGCAGCACGCGTGTATAACATACAAGCATGTTTTATCAATCTTATAATTTTCTATTAATGTTAATAAAAAAGGAGAGAAAACAAATTTTGTTTAAATTAAATCAGCCGTTTGTTTAACGATAAAAATAATTCATCAAATAATTCATTAATTAAAAATGTTTTAAAAATTTTCAGGAATTCCCATAGGTCTTGCTTCACCTTCCATTGAAATTTATTTAGCAGAAATTTCTATACCTGCATGGAGAGAAGTTGCTACAATTACTCCAAATATAGGGGTTTCCGTTGGAGTTTTACTCATTTACATTTTAGGATTTGTTGCACAGGTAAGAGCATTATGATATGCCTTAAATAATTTTTTATTGATAAAAAACTAAATTTGTTATAATTTTTATTTATTATAATAAACATGAAATTTTATGCAATTTTTTTCATACGACAAAATAAAATCTTAATTATACAAAATTATTCTTATATAAATAAAATTTAATGAGAGAGAGAGAGAGAGAGAGAGAGAGAGAGAGAGAATTATTATAATTAATACATATTGATTTGACAATTTTTTAATAACATTTAAATTATTATAGGACAATTGGAGATTGATAGCAGCATTTTTTACGATACCTTCAATAACTCTTGTTCTATGCAATATATTTTTTCTTCATGAGAGTCCTATGTGGTTACTCTTAAAAGGTCGAAAAGAGGCAGCTAAGATCGCTTTACTTCGCATCCGTGGCCTGCTTCAAGAGACGATAGAATTCCAGGAAGAGTTTATCAGAATGGAAAATTACAACGCGTTAACAAACGATTTGAAAACGTCTGAAAATTGCCAGATAGACTCGACTACGGAGACCGGGAAGAAATCATTTCTTACGAATATATCTAACAAATTGAAGAACATTAGGAGAATAATCCTTTTACCCGAAGTGTGGAAACCGATTGTGATTTTAAATTTCTTTTTCTTTTTTCAAAGATTTAGTGGAACATATGTAATTATATATTATTGCGTCGATGTAATCAGCAAAATCAATATTACAATTGATCCCTTCTTGATCACTGTCATAGTGGGAATAATTGAAGTAATACTCAACATAATCAGCGCATGCTGCAGCATGAGGTAATAATTTTTATTTGTCATACGCAGTATGTATATACAAGGTGTCTGGAATTTAAATGTCTGTGGGACGGTTATCGGGTGCAAATAAGTAGACCGATATTAGTCAAGT
>JAANIC010005957.1:216564-249934 GCA_017607545.1 Acromyrmex charruanus | reverse complement strand
ACATAAAGTCATTAGCAATTAAAAAGGACATAAAAATAATTTTCTTAAAGGATTATTGTGCCTTTTTTATTGATTAAAAGTAATTAGAAGATTAATTATGTACAAAGTCATACTTATTTTTGTATAATAAGATTTAATAAAATCCATTATTAAATTATAGTAGTTTACTATGTTAATGTTTATAGATCGGTTCAAGGTTATAGGAAGCTTTTACTATTTAAAACTTCTGAAAAATATGGTTGAAGAACAAGTTTTTTTATTGAAAATTAAAAAATTTATATATATTTTTTTTTATAGAAAAGAGAGAAAGGAGAAAGGAGAGAAATTATTTTAAAATTTAATAAAAAGAAGTTATCATATACGTAAATAATTTTTAATGATTGATTAATTCTATACAAGCGCGATAAATAAGTGCATAAAAAAACAGAAGTGAATAGAACACCTAATTTAAAGTTTGTTATATTATTCCAAAATAAATAACTTTATTCGCGCACTGTGTACGAGGTGATTTGCGATGTATGGTGATTTGAGATTGCATTAAGTTGCTTGATTTTGTAATATATTAAAAATTTTTTTAACTATACTATGCGACGTTAATTCGTCTTTTCTATCAAAGACACTTTATCAAAAGATTTCCTCTCAAAATTTCAAAGATACATCTTGCCACGTATTGTTTGTTTCTAGAATTTTCAATTGAATAATAATCATATAATTATGGAAAATACAAAAAGTGGGTTAATAGTGAAACAATGTTTAAAGCAGAAGAAATAAAGTTCGTGCGCCTAATGAGCCAACGCCAAGTGGTGGAGAGGTGGAGGGAATATACGCACGCTGTTTGAATTATGAGCGAATATCGATCCTTCGTAACACGAGAGTCGTATGTTCAAATAACTACAAAATCTTTAGTATTTCCCTATTTCGAGAAGAACTGTAATCCATTAGTCTTATCATCGGCAAACTATACTTGCATTTATTCTTGTAAAATAATTGTTTCTTTTAAATAAAAATTATTATCAGCATTGAGCTGTATTAACTCATGCATTTTCAAATATGTATTTTTTTGTATATACATATATTTGTATATAATTAAAAATCTTTCTCGAATATCTTTCTCAATTGCTAACGTTCATAAATTTATTTTGACGCACAAGTGAACGTGTCTGGAATAGATCTTTTAAGAGAATCTTAAAGTAAAGCCCGAACTCTGACGAGTCACCATTGCTGTTTTATAACACATCGACATATCTTTATATACTACCATACCAATATCTCACGCAAATTATGACACGCAATCGCACATTCGTGTCAATTTTAGGAATAAATTCGTCGCGATAAAACGTCTAAGTCTAATTCCAAGAACTCGACGTTGTTTATGCGAACTCGTGTATGTGGACCTCAATTTCGTAAGTATAGATTGCAAAGCTTTTTTATCAAGCAAATATTGTTACGATATTGACATTTTTAACATATTGAATTAAAAAATAATAAAAAAGGTCTCAATTTCGAAATTTTTTGTTGTTCTCAGCATAGATTCCACTTCACAGACACGTATATTTTAATCCTGGAAAAGGATTAATTTTGAAATCAATAAGAAAGAAAAAAAGTAATTGTTGTATAAAAATTGTATGGTTTGGTCGGTAATACAGACGACTTTAGGATTCCCTTAAGTATGACTCTTATTTGAAGAATAAATCTTCTTGTACGTAATCAATCTTATGTGTAATTATGTAATAGTTTTATTCTCTTGTTATATTGCATTTTGAATTAGAGAAAATTAAAAAGTTATATTATTTTTATGAACAAAATTGAACGAAATAAATAAAATGACAGATATATGATTTGAGTACAATAATATAATGCAAAAAAATTTTCCGGACATCTATCAAATTTTTCTATTATACACGATATTTCAAAAGACAAATATAAAGCATTTTAAATAAAAATCTTTACGTACATATAGATTCGAGACATATTATTGATACCACATTTTGTCGATATCAATAGAACAAAACTCAGTCGACAATTAAAAGTAATATAATAATACCATTAAAAGTAATATATTTTATCTGTGAAGTAAATCTGATAATCCGCGCATGTGATTGGATAATCTTGTTACTTACCCAACAGATAAAATTTACCAAAAGTTGGAACAATGTCCCTTAATCACTTAAATTTTAATAGGCACGCGAATTTTCATAAGCGCCGAGGGTCTTTAATAGTATCTCGTCGGTGACCGCGCCCACAGATGACACAATAGAACACAGTGAGTTATTTTATTTTTGTTTAAAATTGGCAAACAAAGATGTAATGATTCACTGTCTTACACTGTGTTAATTATCTGTATCTTTTACTGAAAAGCGCTACAGCTTTCATATTTATAACATTAACATATTATTTTTATCTGAGCAAATGCCGAAACATTTTCCTATTGATTGCTTTCATATTGCATTTTCTTATTGGCTATTTTCAAGCACCGTTTTTACATATAATAATTAGCCTATAAACGCTTGATAATATTTTAATAATGGTAATACTTAAAATAAGAACCAATTATGAATACCGGCCTCTGATTAGTTTATGACATTTTCAGATTGTACTTAAGATGTACATTCTTTAATATAAAATCGACTATGAATACCGACCTAAATCATATGATTACAGAATGTTTAAATTCTTTATTACAATATATTCAATTAGATCAGACACTTTAACATTCATTATTCATAGTCAATTTTAAGACCGTCTTAAATACAATTTCAAAGGGATCCTAAAGCCGTCTGTATTACCGACTAAATCATATAATTTGTGTATAACAATTACTTTTTCCTTCTTTTACAGATTCGGAAATCCTTTTCCATGATTAAAGTGTACGCATTAATATGTGTTAAATTCGTAAGGGGGAGTTTTTGTTAAGAACGACAAAAAATTTTGAAATTGAGATCTTCATTTCTTATAAGAGTCCAATATGGCATTCTAGAGCTATCATATCGTGACATCATTTGCTTTATATAAAAGCTATGTAATCTGTACTTACGAAACAGTAGTCCACAGACTAGTAGTAGAGAAACCTGAGAGTGAACATCCCGGCTTTTTTCGTGTATCAAACCAATTACATCGTAGGATAATGTTTACTTTCTGTTACGTGATTTTTTTCCATGCTATTATGTTATTATGGATTAGACAAGGACGAACAATTAAAGTTGATTATTTGTCTTTGTCTAATCCACGTAATAACTATAAAAACATTACTTTACGAGGTTTGATACATGAAAAAAGTCGAGATGTCCACTATTAGATTTCTCTCTGCTAGTATATAGTTTGCATAAAGAAACAACATTGAGTTCTTAGAAGACGTCTAATTAAAATGTTATTGTTATTCGAAAATTTATATGTTTACATATACATATACAGGAGATACTGATGTAGTAGTATAGTAATACGTACCCAGTAACAGAATGTCTGTAGAGTGCGCGCATGCGTGTGTAATAATCGTTACACATCATGCAGTCCTCATTTGAAGCTCTTATTGCCCGCATGTGTTAGTGCTGAATGTGTGCGGGCGACATGAGGCTCATGTGAATACTCCAATTGCGATTTGTATCGCCTGCACCCATGAATACCGTACGTGTGTGAGCGGTATGAATATTAAATAAATTATTTTAAAATGTATATTTCATTTACTCGGTAAACATATTTGAAAAAATGTATTATACCTTTATTTTGGAGCTCTTGGAACTTACTTCAAAAAATTATTTTATTAAAACATTTAAGAACTTTTCTATACTGTGACTTTTATTCTATTTTGTATAGTCTTTTAAATTCGAGAGGGGGAAATTTAAGGGGGGAATTTCTAAACTAAAGGAATTACCGACAATTACAGATTGTCAATTTCTCCGAATCCCATACAGCACAGAAACTTGTAGCAACGTTGCTGCAACATTTCAATATTGCAATACAATATTGGAAAAACATTGCGAAAACTTCTTTTTGCAATATTATTTCAGCAATGTTGCAGCAGTATTTAAAATATTTTTAGCAAGAGACACAAATTGACACAAGAGTAATCTTGTCTTTGTTCAAAAATCAGTAAAAAACAAAAACAAGAATGGCTCTTGTCACTGTGTCGATTTGCCTCTGCTATAAAGCTCACTTTGAGTGTTAAGACTTGCATATATTGATTTGTGTACAACCCAACAAAGTAAAGACCTGGACATAATGGAAGAATAGGAATTAATGATCACGGCACACTTAATCGGGTTTCATAATATCTGTAGTTATGAAACTGACCAATCTCATAACTATATTCCTCTGAAAAATGGAATGAATGGTTAGTTTCTAACTATGAATATTATTAAACCCGATTAATCATTTCTACCAATATAGATTAATTTTAATCTCAGTTCAACTTATCTTTCACTTTTTCTAGTTCTAAAGATTAGAAAAAGACGTTAGAAAAAGATGAAGAGTAAGTTAAACCGAGATTAAAAGTTAATCTACATTAATGGAAACGGACATAAGTTGTAAACATAGTCAATATCTATAATTTATAGGAATTGTATCTATAATTTATTGACATAAAACAATTAAAAGTAAAGATTAAATATAATGCACAATGGATAATAATAAGATATAAGACGTATAATATAAAAAATTAGAAGTAGGAGTTAAATGTAACATACAATGAATACAAATAAAATAAGACTTCATAATTAATTATGTCTTTATATTTTATAGGCATGTTCCGATATGCACAGCTAGTACTGAAAATTTACAGTTCACGTTACATATACTGTAGATTTTCAGTACTGATAGTGTATATCGGAATAAGCCTATAAAATATAAAGACGTAATTAATTATGAAGTTATATTTTATTTGTATTCATTGTATGTTACATTTAACTCCTACTTCTAATTTTTTAAATTGTTTAAATTTATATAGTATAAAATCTTATAATAAATATTGCAGTAACGTTGTAATATTACAGTAATGTTGCTGCATTATTACAATGTTTCTGCAATGGTACTGCAAGTATTTCTCCACTGTGCGCAAAACCTAATATTGCATATATATTATGTTATAATATTGCTGCAACATTACGTATCAATATTTTTAAAACAGACATTTTTACGTTGCTGCAATGTTGCTAAAATATTGCAGCAATATTTCGCAATATTTTTACAATGTTGCAATCTTGCAATGAAATATTTTTGCAATGTTGCTGCAATATTTCTGTGATGTATGGGATTGGCTTTATCACCAGATCACCAAATCTTTTTACGCAATAAAAGTACGCAAAAAAAACCAGCCACGCTAAATTTGACAAGAAAATCGGGAGAAAAGAATTCACTTTATTTCAGCTCTTACATCTATCACCTCAGGTTGTAATTTCCTTAATGCAGAAATTTTATAAGTTATACGTATCAAATGATATTTTCTCCGGAAGCGTATATGCACAAATAATAAAAGAGCTTACG
Organism: Acromyrmex charruanus; assembly: GCA_017607545.1. NCBI lineage: Eukaryota > Metazoa > Arthropoda > Insecta > Hymenoptera > Formicidae > Acromyrmex > Acromyrmex charruanus. The sequence continues at coordinate 244,459 of JAANIC010005957.1, read as the reverse complement.
AAATTGTAATCGAAGTCCTAACAAAAAAGATTTTCCAAAATTGAAGTTGTCTTTTGTGTATAACAATTACTTTCTTCTTCTTTTACAGATTTGAAAATCCTTTTCCAGGATTAAAGTATACATATTAATATGTGTTTGTGAAGTGAAATTTATTCCTAGAATGATAAAAAATTTCGAAATTAAAATCTTAAGAAAAATTTTTTGTCGTTTTCGACATAAACTCCACCTTACAGACACGTATTAATGCGTATACTTTAATCCTGGAAAAGAATTTTTGAATTTGTAAAAGAGGAAAAAATAATTATTATACAAAAATTATGATTAGTCGGTAATACAGACGGCTTTAATACAGGATCCCCTGAACTCGCTACGTCTTTCTGCTGATAGTGCTGCGTATTGCTCGACAATGTATATGTAAATTTTCTGTTCAAAACAGGTTATTATATTTCGATTTGAATGTTTCTTTAATAGATGTATTCGGAAATAAATTCTAAAGAGAACAGTGAGAGCCGAATTTAGAGTTTCATTGTTTGTGCAAAAATATTTAAATGAAGTAATAAATTAGCATCTTTTTACTAAATAATTTTTTATCTGATTATAAGCATATTTTAACAACTTCGCTAAAAATGAATACTATCCCACATCATAAAAGAAATAACAATTAAGTATTTAACTTAAATTTTATTAACGAATTATTGAAATAAATTATGAATCTGCGCGCTTTTTCACAGAAATAATTGAACCAAAGTTATAATAATAATGGTTTTTCATAAAATTTGATTGTAAGTTAATAATTTCTATTGTTGTAAAAACAATTAAACAAATAAATAATAATTTTTAAATAACTTATTATAGATTACTTCTTATATTTAAATGAATTACATGTAGAATTATGCGAAAATTGATTTTAGAATATGAAATTATGTTAACAATGTAAATTGTTAATAGCATTTATTAAAAATAATAAACAAATTAGTTATAAACATATAACTTTTTATTATTTTTGAAATAATTTTAGAAATAAATTTAATTGTTATATTATGTCTAATAAACCTTAATTGTTACAAATAAATTTGTTAACAGTATAATCTTTTACGTTTGTACAATATGTCTTATCACACGTCATTGTATAGTGACATCTTTTACAATCGCACTTGTGTCTTCATCACGTTGTGAATCTGACGCGATGGCATTCTTGCATGCACGACGTGATAATCACGCGTGAGAGTAATATAAACCCTTATGAATTATTTCTGGGTAATGTGTCAATGACACGTAAATCGTCTGTGTATAAGTTTTGCTTACACTATGACTAATTATCTTTAAGATCCCATAAGATGACTCCACGAATTAATCAGAGAGCCGTATTAACACCTTAAGACATTACTCAAGACAGTCTTGAAATAAGGACGGATTTTGAATACCACCCTATATAGCTTCTATATTGTATCTCTAGTTTTGTAAGACTCTAGACAATATTAGCGAGACTTTTACTATAGAAACTCTATGGTTGGTTTGTATTTAGAGGCCTTCCATTTCTTAATCCTTAGAGGCACATTTTTTTTTAGTGGACGGATTTTTATTATAGTATTTGTATTTATATATGTACTTTTTGGTTCAATATTGATAAATAAATTGTTCTTAACTGAATTAAGAAAAATTAATTTTCGAAAATAATAATTAAGATTTAGAGAAAGTTTGTATTCAGAAAAAAAGCATCAATTGAAATGCATTTAACTCGGATAAGAAAAAATAAAGAAAAAAAATTTAAATAAATTGATCCAATCATAAAAAAAAAGAAACAGAAATAATTAGTTTCACAACTGTCCTCATTAAGGCATTCATGATCTGAAGTGACTTATAAAAAGAATATAATACAATATTTTATGCAATTTTTCAAAGAGATAATATATATGAATAACAGTTTAAAGGTCGTAGCTTAGATGCTGGATCTTAGATGCTTAAATAATTTATATGTGAATTTATATACTATGTAGTCATTTGAACTGCGCGCCGAATTGATTTTTGGACTTATAAACGCAATTAAATTATAGTAATATCACAAATTAAATTGACAAGCAATTTAATAATTTAATGCTCAATCAGGCATCTTATTAGAAAGATATTAATATGCTGAAAAACTGTAAATAAAAATTTATTGCAAAAAATATTACCTCGGCTGGGAGTCGAACCCGGATCTTTGGCAATCCGTCCTAAGCCTTATGCGTTAAGACAAATGCGTTATTATTCTTACCTATCGATTATTTCCAAGAATATTACTAAGGCCTCGGTATAGTCTAAAGACTTAGGACGCTCGCACGGAATGCCAGAGATTCGACTCCCGAGATAATATTTTTCGCAATAAATTTATTTACAGTTTTTCAGCGTATTAACATCTTTCTAATAGAATGTTTGATTAAGCATCAAATTATTAAATTGCTTGTCAATGTTAATTTGTAATATTACTATAGTAGTTTAATTGTGTTTATAAGTCCGAAAAACTAATTCGGCGTGTAGTTCAAGTAACTACATATTTAGTATATAAATTCACATAGATATTATTTAAGCATCTATTCAGCTTCAACCGTTATAGGTTTTAAACTTTTACTTGTTGTATATTCACACATTATACAGTTTTAATAAATCGTTTATTATTATATATAATGAGAACAAAGATACTGTCCTAAGTTTTAACTTACAGGGGAGTGACTTTTCACATAAAGCGAGATCCACCCCACCTTCCCCTTGCCAAGGGATGTCCGACTTTCCACACGAAACGAGTTTCAGTTCACTTCTCCTCCCTCCTGCCAAGAGGTGCACTAATAATTATTAATTCGTTGTAGTTTGTTGTTAAAGCGAGACACTTGTAGAATTTTATTTTCATTCGTTCGATGTTGTTTGTATGATAATCTGTTTGTATGATAATCTTGTGCTGATTCATTCCATTAATTGATTTCAGTAAGAAATGTAAACATAATGTGATAAACATAATAACTTTATTATATAGGATGTCAAAAAATTATATAATATTTATGATTCTTTATTTGTCGATAACTTTTTAATGAATGACAAGCGATGGTTAAAATGTTCAAGGTCAGTCGGGGTGATGACCTTGATAACATATGTCAAGGTCAAGATCATCGGAGGGGTGATCCGTATCTCTGCATAATTATTTTACTATTTATTAATTACTATAAAAATTAGAAGAACTTGTATTTTTTAATATATTTCTTCTTTAAATTTATTTGTGTGACAATTGTGTGATAAGATCTTAATCAATTCAATAAAACAAAGGCTACGCTGGTGAAAATTTTTCTCGCAAATTTTTCATATAATTTTTTAGAATTTTTATATAATTTTTCAGAATTTCTCTATAATTTTATAACTTTCTCACATTTTTTATACAAATTGGAACATTTTTCAGAAAATCTACATCTTTTTTCAAAATTTTTCATATATATTAATTATGAAATATCGTAAGATTTTTAAGATTTTTTGTAAATATAATTTCTAATGTAAGTATAATTTACAAAATCTAAAAAATTTAAAAATACTTTTTAAAAATTATGGGTTGAGAAATTTCAGAATATTTCAGAATTCACTTGTATGAGAAATTTTGAGAGAAGATATAAACTTTCCGAATATTTCTGAGTATTTCTGAAAAATGTTCCAATTCGTATAAAAATTGTGAGAAAAATTTTCACCAGGGTAATAATTGCATTTAGTATTAAAAGCGTTAAATATCTATTGTGAATCTGAGTCAAAATAATATTTAAATGATATAGTAAATGAATTAACTTGACTTGGAAAGCAGCAACATTTCGAGGTTTACTTCAATCGATCGGCCTTATTCACCAAGACGGATCGTTAATTCTATTTCTACTAACCGCTCTAAAAATAATTTATTAATTCTGTTTTAGAATGTATATGCTTTGTATCGCTTTATATATAATTCTATAATTTTTTTAAGTTTAATATTTTTTTTCATCATGAAGTGTTGAATCAGTACTTATATGGATACATGTACTATCAATGTGTGTGAATTTTAATTCGATAAATAAATGTATTCAGAAGTAATAACAAATTAGCACTTTTACTAGCAGAAGCACACATTTTCATACCTGATTCAGTAAAAGTAAATTGCACAAACAAAAATGCATCAAAATGAATGTTCTTGCTAGTAAATGTACGCATCAATCACATATAGCATTTATGAATTTGATATGTCACGCCTGTTTGTAAATGTTTACTTTGCAATTAATTATTATTTACAGTTAAAATTTCCATTTTCATTTTTTAAACATTTTAAAAGATCGTGCCACACTATAAATATATGTTACACTAAAAGTGTAAAATTTACTAAATGTGAACACTAAAGCTAATCAATGTATACATTTACTAACAATGAAAAATACCCAAGTATCCCTCTCCTATTTTGATGAAATTTGAATATGTTTATATTTGAATACTTTTAGACAAGAATAGAAGACTCAGTTTCTTTTATTATCAGATCTTTTAATGGCTGAAACACTTGTTAAAAAAAAATCGACTATTACATTTCAAAGCAAATATTGTCGAAGCTATGTCCTAGACAGCATATAGTATTTGTAAAATATTTACAAAATATTTAAAAGATACATTTAAATATTTATAAAACATATATTGAGATGTTTTTCAAACATTTTTGTGGATTTAGACTACACAAATCATGAAGCTTTATCGTAAATATTATAAAATATTATCATAAATGTTGTGGTAAACATTATGAAAATATTTAATAAAGCATTATAATTCCAGTAAAAAATTAATTATGTTAAAATATGTTATCAAATAGCATCTTGTTCCAAAATATACGACAAAATTATGATAAAAAAACATTTCCTCTTGAATTAATTCGATTCCAATAAACACAAAATGATATATTATATGTTTAAATTAGATATTTACGGGAGATCTAAACATTATAGGGATACAACATGTATTAGTTCTGATAATAATTTTAGTTGTAATATCTGAGATAGACGTTGTCATATATTATATGTATTATTTTTGTTAACGTCCTTCTCTAATCATTTCAAATCGAACTTGATAGACGCAATGTTATCGCAACTAAAATTATATGAAACTGATATATGTTAAACTTATTACACGGAGAATAAAAATTGCTATAAACGCTAATCCTATGCCATAAAGGCAAATTCCATTTGCAAATATAGGGATCGCAAATTATTTGCAGGTGTCATAAATATTTACTCTTATTCACACTCGCTACAAAAATTATTTGCAACAAATTCAAAATATTTATCAAATATACAAACTAGTTTGCTATAAACATCAAACAAATTTGACAATTAAATTTGGTAATTCTTTTCGCGTTTATAGGAAATTTTTTTTCTTCGTGCTATATTTGCTTCTGCAAATACTTTATACCAATATTATCGTGTTTTTTATTGGGACTTACTTTAAGCAACTCGAACCTGGGACCTCCGGATCATGAATCTTCTGCTACACTACTTACTGTGTATTTATGTTATAATCAAGTCATACTTTTAATATATTACATTTATATTACATATTATTGTATTTCTATATACTTACGTGTATTATACTTTCATTTTTTTTATTGGGAATATGTGCTCAACCTTTTATTAACGTATTTAGATAGCATATCATATTTAGACATTAAATCTGTTTAACATTTTACATCCTAAAAACACTTTGTTTTTTTTTCTTTCCTTTAACTATTAATTTGAAAATGGTGTCGAGTAAAATGGTATCGAATCTGATTGAGTTCGAAAGATGAGAGTTAGGAACTCCAGCGAAACAAGCACCGCGTAGCTAAAACGGACGATCTACGTGATCTTGTGCGTGCGTGCGTGCGTGCGTGCGTGTGTAGGTCAGAAATATAGCGCGATTGTAATGTTTATCGTTGTTGTGATCTGCGAGTTCATATGTATATAAAATCATAGTTCAAATAAACTTTCAACTTAACAAGGGAACACAACCAGTTGTATGTCGCCGATTTAAATGAGCTTTTGGTATATTGTTCTACAAAAATAAGAGACACGTATTTTGTTATACGTGCTGAGTCGCATGTTAAGGGGGTGAAAAAAATCTCCCCTCCCTTGAAATCCTCCCTTGAAGAAAATCGGTTTTTTTTTCGAAACGAATATCTTCGAAACTATGAGAGATAGAAAAAAATTTCTAGAATGAAAATTGAATGGTTGCAAGAGTACTTTATAACTATAATAAAACAAATTTTTTTTAGTTATTTATTTATTGTATACCCCGCCCCCTTCACTCTTATTTTCAAAAATTTTTTAATTTTTTTTATGACCAAAATTAAAGATTTTACGCTGAAAACAACGATGTGTATTTAAATCATGTTCCGAAAAGAGATATGGACGAAAACGTCTTTATATACGCGCTCCGTACCTACGTATTTGTCTCATACCATTGGTTGCGCGAGATAGCGAGGCAACAGTTTATCACAGTGACTATAATTATTGAAATAAGTTTTGTAAATAATAATAATAATAACAATAATAATAATAACAATAACAACAATATCAACAGCAATAGTGACTTTGTCAACCTGCTAAAATCAATCAAATACTTTTGAAGGTACGTTTATAAAAGAATATACAAAATATTTGGAACAATTAAGAACAAAGCATTAATAAAGAAAATACTTTAATAAAATTTTATTCATTTCATTTTCATCGTAGAGCAGCTAATTCTATTTAATATTGACATCAATAATGTATTGATAAGGCATTATCTTGATAATGCTTTCGGACGGAAAAAATTGCTACAGTTACCACAACCAGAAATAATGATAAGGATATGTTCATCTTATAGTTATCACAATCAAATACATCGATGAGCGAAAATTATCATTTCCGATTGTAGCGTTTTTTCCATGCAGGTATTTTTAAAGATATCAGAGGGTTAGCTGGCTATCGCTGTGTTTTTATCCATTACTAATGTCGACGTTTTTTGAATCTTTTATTTTATCAGGTCGAGGTCACTGATACTGATATGATACGTCTTATTAATGCGATGTTATGCAAAAAAATCGATTTGCTCCTATGTGCAATAAATCAGCATATGCAGCATTGATTGTGCATAGTCAGTTGATTTTTCTATGGAAATAACGTGCAAGTGTGGTGCTTCATATAAATTGAAAATGGATAAAATGTGCAACTGTGAAACTTGTGAATATAAATTTGAAGTAACCTGTAAATGCGGTACTGCTTATGAATTTATAACAAATAAAAGGTACTTATTCCATTATTAACAATTTATATTGCATTTATCGATAATATATGTTTTTGATATACTTTCCTTTCTACTTATTAATTTATAAAAAACATTATAATAACCGTGTAAACTTGCGTATCCTATTTTACAATCAGTATCAGAGACGTTTAGCTAATAATAAAAAAAAACAATTTGCCGCAGAATGCCGATAATAATTTACGAGTACTCTGGAACTCAATTTCGAACTTATAATCGAGATCCAATGGAATTTTCTCGAATATTAGAAGTTTTTAGTCGAGGAAATTCTTCTGAAATATTACCAAAATCTGACGATGGAATTTGTAAGGATTGAGGTAGATAGGCGGAAATTTGTAAGTACCATTATTTGTGCATGTGAGAAAAACATTAAAAAATATGGTACATTAATTGTGTTACATAAATTTATTTTTATATTTACAGAGTGAATTGAGAAGTAATGGTATTATACCTTTATAGAAATCTAATATTGACTAATATTGAAAGATAATAATTAATTACTTATTTTAACAATAAGTATGAAAAGCATTGCTGTTCAGTACTCTTACAATTAGTACTTCAAATAAGTACTTAATAATTAATTAATTATATATTATAATAATTAATTATATATTACTGCACTTCATATCACTGTAATAAATTGGCTAGTATATACATATATGTAATTTGTTTTACTTTCTTTATTTGCAATTCTACGATGCAATACTTTTAAAGTTATTATTAATTTTTGATATTTTTATTAATATAATATGGTATTTGTATTGATGTAAAATGTCAATAATCAATATTTGTTTTTATTTTGTATTTACTACAATTAAAACGTGAAAAGCACACACCATGTGTCTTTTTTTAGACATTGCTTAAAATTATCTTTTTACAATGTATACATATAAATCATTACAATATTTACGGTTCATACAGATTACAAATGATGATCATGGAAAAAAGATACAGAGAGACTTTTTGCACCATGCGCAAGTAATTACAATTATTTCACCACAAATATCGCATATTGCTTTCGAATGTTTTTTAAAACAAAAATCGACCGGTGTGTCAAATTCTCCTGGCCTATGTTCCAAATATCCACTTTTGTACCAAGCGTATTTAAACAAGTTAGTAAATCTTGACGATGAAAACTGATTGTGCGTTAATGACTGTAATTTTAAAATAGCGTTTATAGAATAAAGTTTTACATCAAGATCTAAAAGCATGACTACATCTGAAAAATGCTTGATGAAATTCTTCCATAAACGGAATCCTAACGGTTGTATTTTTCCTGTTGTTCCAGCCGGTATAGTTAATAAAACAATATCTTGTGCAGAATCTGGTCTATTTCTTTGAATTATATCCGGACAATGACCAGTCCATGAATCTAATAATAAAACTGAATTTGGTCCAACATTTGGATAATATATTTCCCTTACCCAAGTTTCAAAATGATTAAATGTTAGTTTACCAGATTTTGACGACATAATAAAAATATTATTTGCAGTAAACATCGTTTCTTGTATCTTAGGACTTAATGTCCCACTAGGTTCTTTTAACACTATAAGAAGTGGACATAATAATCTACCATCGGCTGAAATAACAGGTTGTATTGTATAACTGTGCGTAATCGCAGATATTGACTGTGCTACAGACTCTACTTTTTTTACATCTTTCTGTGCCAATGTACGACCAGCATGCAATTCTAATTGAAGACCACTTTGGTCCAAATTATACACATTTTCAATTCCATAACGGTCAATATAATATTTGACATTTTCAATAAACCTATTGCTGTCTTGTAAAGCTACCTTTGACATTAAAGCTTTTTTAGTTATAAATTTCATAACTTTTCTAGATACAATTTGATGCGCGAGCTTAAATCTTCTAACCCATTTGTGTGATGCTTTAAAACCTAATAAGTTTACTTGTTGTTGCGCTTGCAAAGCTCATTATGTAATATCAATATCATGGATCATTGCCCCTTTACGAATAGCTTCAATAAATTTATCTAACGTGTATACTGAAATTCGTTCCAACTTTTCAAGTCTACTACCACCTACATTCATTTGCTTTTCCCATGTCGCAATTGGTCTGCTGCAATTACTTTCCGAAATCTTGATTTTACAGATTCATGTTCTCGGCTTTAACTTACCTCTCCAATTATTAACTTATTTCTCCAATATTCAACTGCTCCTTTTTTATATTCTGTTGAAATATCGTCGATGTCACAAACCATTTCTTTTACATTGCGTGTATAATTTTCTTCTTCATCTACGAGTTCTATTTCTTGTGCTTCTGGTACATCATATGAGTTTAAAAAATCCAACGATTCTTCTTGTTCAATTTCATAGTAGTTTTCGTACATTTCTTTTATCATCTTTTCCATTTTTCTCTGCATCGTAACTTCTTCTGTTGTTATAGGATTTTCTGGAAAGTCCACAGCAGTAAATACTGCAAACAGCAGTATTATTACATTTCGTGGATTAAACCGCATTATTTTCTAAAAATTATAAATATTATTTACATGTCCATTTTCAATATAATAATTACTAAAAGAAAGAGAGAAAAGTTTTTATTGTCTATTTCATAATAAATTTGATATCTTCTTATTTGATTATCCTTCAAAGGAATTCATTGAACAAGGGAAAAAACAATTTTGTACAATGTATGTATGACATCGTCCTACAAGTGTTTCAAAAATATTATCAAATTATACTGTTTCATCAAATCCTAACAGTTGAATACTATTTTTCGCCTAGATTAATAAGACGCAATGTTTTGCAATACATTATTCATGTTAACATTGAACACTGCAATTAGCTGCTGTACGACCAACATATAATGCAGTTATAAAAAATAAATACTTATTAGCCAATTATAGTATCATTAGCAATTAGTAGTACTTATTCGAAATCAAGAACGAAACTGAATTCATTCGAACGATTTGTCACTTTTTATACTTATGTCAATAACATACGCAGACAAAAATTATTGTTTTATCTGTGTCAGCAAATCTATATATTTTTTACATCGCCTTATCAATACATTATTGATGTCAATATAAATGGAATTAGCTGCTCTACGATGAAAATGAAATGAATAAAATTTTATTAAAGTATTAATTTCTTTATTAATGCTTTGTTCTTAATTGTTCAAAATATTCTGTATATTCTTTTATAAACGTACCTTCAAAAGTATTTGACTGATTTTAACAGGTTGACAAAGTCACTGTTGCTGTTGATATTGTTATTATTATTATTGTTATTATTATTATTATTATTTACAAAACTTATTTCAATAGTCACTACTGCACTGTGATAAACTGTGTTGCCTCGCTATCTCGCGCAACTTGGTATGAGACGAATACGTAGGTACTGAGCGCGTATATAGAGACGTTTTCGTTCATATCTCTTTTCGGAACATGATTTAAATATTCATCGTTGTTTTCAGCGTAAAATACTCTTTAATTTTGGTCATTTAAAAATTTTTGAAAATAAGAGTGAAGGGAGCAGAGTATACAATAAATAAATAACTAAAAAAAATTTGTTTTATTATAGTTATAAAGTACTCTTGCAACCATTCAATTTTCTAGAAATTTTTTTCTATCTCTCATAGTTTTGAAGATATTCGTTTCGAAAAAAAAAACCGATTTTCTTCAAGGGAGGATTTCAAGGGAAGGGAGATTTTCTTCACTCCCTTAATATGCGACTCAGCACGTATAAAAAAATATAATGTCTCTTATTTTTGTTTGTAGAACAATATACCAAAAGCTCATTTAAATCGGCGACATACAAACATACAAACATACTGGTTGTGTTCTCTTGTAAGACTACACGCATCAGCTTATCAAATATTTCCCGAACCAAATCCATATGTACGATATATCATTAAGTACGTTAGTGATTCTTAATACATTGTTTAAAAAAATGTTTTTCGCAAATTATAAATACGTTTACGTAAAGTAGTATTAAAATACGTTTATTTAATTAGAATATTATATACTATTTTTACACGTATTTTAAACGTTAGTGTTTCATAAACTATTTTTTAACGTTTATGCTGTATAATGCTAATTCCAATTTTATATCATACTTATATTCAATAAACGCATAATGTCTTTATTGGGATGGTGCTTCGGAAGTAGTTCTAAAACTCGTTCTAAAACTGTATTTAGGCTGGATCTAATCAATAACTTTTCAAATTAAATCATATATCTAATTAACAAATGATACGACAGAATTCAATTCAAAATATTATTCAATTTACGATTGATTTAAGCAAATGTAATTGAAATTTTTGGATTGACGATTCACTCAAAGAGAGTTAATCGAAAAAAATCGCTTAATGTTTAATAGTCGACATGAACGAATTAATTCAATTAAAGATAATTAAATTAATTATTGATTTAAGCCAAATTAATCGAAGATTGTCTGACGATTGATTTAAGCAGAAGTAATCGGAAGTCGTTTAATTGATAATTGATATGAATAAATTTAGTTAAAGATCATTCGATTAACGATTGATTTAAGCCAAATTAATCGAAGATCGCTCGATTGACGATTGATTTAAGCGGAATTAATTGGAAGTTATTTAATTGACAATTGATATGAGCGAATTCAATTAAAGATAAATTAATTGACGATTGATTTAAGCCAAATTAATCGAAGATTGACCGATTAACGACTTAAAGAGATATATTTTTTTGGCATAGGTCTCAAAATATCATTCTTGTTTTCATTTTTAACACTTTAAATTTTTTAGAATAAAGAGTAAAACAAACGAACCAATAAAAAAATCTTTATGTCCTATCTTTACATGAAATAAACGCCTCTGATTGATTTATTTTCTTACGCCCTTTGCGTAATGCGTTATGCAAAAGTGTGTGTTCCCGGCTTTAAGGCAGTAAGACGTAAGCAATAAGCGAAATAACAATCACAATCACAATCACAACAGAGATCGTATAATACTTCTTGCATCACGAACTTTTATACATATTATTAGGGCTACGGCACACAAAAAACTTAAGCAGTAAAACGTAAATAGTAACCGAATTGATTACAGTAAAGACCGTAAAGCCATATACATTACACTATTTTTTTCAAAAGACTTAGCAATTTAAGAAGAACCACAGCACACAAAAAAAGTTAAGTAATAAAATATAAGTAGTAAAGAAATTAATGTGTTGGATTAGTTACTGCTTACATAGCTTAAGTTTTTTTTGTGTGTGATGGCCCTTAGATTACTAACTCTTTGGAAAAAAGTAGTCTCCAATAATATTGATTTATACATATGCGTCAAGTGGTAACCCTGAAAGATGGAAAGAAATGAGCTATGCTTGTATATGTATTAGCATTAATATATGTGGACATAGTATATGTAGAGATCCTGGGTGATATCATGATGTAAGAATATCAGAGACCTGATTCTATAAAGGCCGCAGCACAGACTTTTGCATAACGTATAGTGCATAACCGAATCAACTAATCAGACTCTTTTCTTTCCTTCTATTCCATGGAAAAAAAAAATTTCGATTGGTTGATTCCCTTATACACTCTGCAAAAGTCTGTGCAGGCTCTGTAACTCGTGCAATTATTATGAGCTCACAACGACAATTGCGCAGATATTTTATATATAAAAAAGCTGCGCAACTGTCGTTATGAATTCATAACGACTGTACAAGGAGTCACAGAATACAAGGACTGCGGCCATAATTCTTAACGATACTGTCAATATTGTCATATTGCGCAGATGTTATACTTGATAATTAATGATAATTGACGCAAACCATCCATATAAAATTTTAATCGGATAATAATTTAGTGCTTTCCACTTGGAAAGTACTAAATTGACACAAATCGACACAAGCATCATTCTTTCTTTCTTAACATTCAATGAGTAACAAAAATAGAAAGATATTCGACTTTTTGTCACTAAATGGAAAGCACTTAATGATATCCGGTTGTCCGATTGGATACTAAAAAGATGTCGGATAATGCTGGATACCGGATATTTTCTGGATATCCGGTGCATTCCTATTTTATATCATAATCAATTTTATACTTTTGATAAACGTATAATATACCAACATGTATCAAATACGATAAAGAAAGCCAAGATCGGTCAAATTTTGGATGTTATAAATAATACATTATATATTCTTTTATTAAATCAATTAATTTTTATTATCAATTTATTTTTCCAGATATAATTGCGAGCCGATAACTTTCAGTTTCAACACAATCATTCTGAAACACTAATAATCCCCCCTAAATTATATGGCCGCATGTGTACAAATTTTTTACAATAAATGTCTTACTTTCTTTCTTTTTTTTTTCTAATTTTATTTAGAGATTATTAGCGTTTTAGAATGATTGTGTTGAAACTGAAAGTTATCGGCTCGCAATTATATCTGGAAAAATAAATTGATAATAAAAATTAATTGATTTAATAAAAGAATATATAATGTATTATTTATAACATCCAAAATTTGATTTTGGCTTTCTTTATCGCATTTGATGTATTTACATGTACGGTCCTGCTTAAAATTCTTAATATGTTTATACCAATATGTGTTTATTGGAAACATCTTCGTATTAGTACAATATTTTTTAAACTCAAAAGAGAGACATCTTAGGGACACGTTCTTAATAGATAATATGATAATTACAAGACTCTATATAATTTTCTCTCTTTATCTCTTTCCCTTTCTCTGTCTCTCTCTCTCTCTCTCTCTCTCTCTCTCTCTGTCTTTCTCTTTTAATATTATTCTTATTTTATATAATTATGTTAAGTGAAATATTGATGTATATTTATGTGTTATTGTACAATAATAAAGATTTGAGAAATACGATTATACTCTTTGACTGTGAAAAATTTTTTCTACACACAATTACAATCATACAAGATAATATCATAATTGGCGGTATTATTTACTGTTTTTAGATGGTGACGATTATTTGTCTATGCTAACATGACAATGAAACGCTAAAGAACTTTCCTTTCATAAAAATGGATGAAGAAGGCCATATTCGTCGATGAATGTTAGTAAAAGTTGAAAGGACATACCTACACAACGAATAGCAAAAGCCTGCCTCGTCCATTGCGATCAGCTATATATCTCACATTAAGGTATATCAATATATGTATTTGTATTAAAATAAGTGACCCTGATAGCAAAATGCTAGCAAATTGCGAGCAAATTGGTAGCAAACTCGAGCAGATTCCTATTTACATAACCATAGCTATATGTGTCCGCATTTGGCTATAGATCTGTCGACAAAACCTATAGACATGATACGTGAATCTGCTGACATAACTTGAGAGCAATTGAGAGTCAAAATCGCGCAGAGCCTAACATAACTTGACGACCGATTGACAGCAGAAACCGAGCAAGATTTATTATTTTCTTTTAAATCTATTTGTTTTTTAAGAAATTTTTTAAGAAATTGTATATATAAACGGTTATATATATTATAATAATTATGCATAATATTCTTGAGACTTCCACAGGTGCTTTCTATATAAAGATTATGCGTTTCGTGGATTTCCTCTGTGTCCAGATCCATTCTTGGAATGCTAACGTTTCATAAACCTTACTCAGTATCAGGCTACTCCTCGCCCTGATGAAGTGGACTGCAAGGTTCACGAAACGTTGGCATTCCAAGAATGGATCTGGACACGGAGGAAATCCGCGAAACGCATAATCTTTAATAATTATGCATAATTATGCAGGGTATTCGATAAAGATCGTAACGCTTAAGGATAGATTCCTGAGATCATTTTGAGACGAAAATTCTATTATTAAAATGTTA
The DNA here is from genome assembly GCA_017607545.1 of Acromyrmex charruanus. Classification (NCBI taxonomy): domain Eukaryota; kingdom Metazoa; phylum Arthropoda; class Insecta; order Hymenoptera; family Formicidae; genus Acromyrmex; species Acromyrmex charruanus. The sequence continues at coordinate 229,361 of JAANIC010005957.1, read as the reverse complement.
AGGCTTTAATAGGTTTTAAATTATAAGTACTTAAAGTTATCGAGTCATACTGCTTAAAGTTCAGATATGATACAATGGAAAATCCAACTGCACTTAAGCACGCGATCTTTAGGCGGTATGATTCGTTAACTTTAAGTGCCTATAATTCAAAAACTACAACCGGCAAAAAAATGGGCCACTAAATTTTAGCACAAATTTTTAATATTTTTACATAGCGATAACTCAATGAAAAATCATAGTATCAAGATGAACTACAGTTCCAATTAAAGTTTGAACATTTCCCTTGATGAACATGACGATCAAATTTGAGTTACACAAAATGTAATACAAAATGTCGGACGTTGAAAGCGGACTATCGAAAAATAGTTAAAAAATTTTTTCTTTAAACTGTTGCACTGCTCAGGGGAACCGGGTGCTTGTCACAAAGTGTATGAGTCTTTAAGCTCATTGATTTCCAAACAAATCCATATTTTGAACATTTTTTTACGTTTTTTTTTTTGACTAAGTTATACCGATTTAGAGAAGGTATTACAAAACAACTTTTTCTTGTAAATTCGATTATAATTCGGAAACAAATTATTGTAGGAAACTTTATCAGAAAGAAAAAAAAATTAAAGTATAAATTTCAAATTTTTACTCTTTTTAATTTTGTATAAGTGCATGTGTGTACATATGCATGTGTGTCCTGCTCTTGGCGTTAACCCAGGATCAATCTGATCTCGCGCGCGCGCGTGTGTGTGTGGGCATTCGTGTGTGCGTGTGTGTGCGTGTGTGTGCGTGTGTGTATATGCGCGTGTACATGCGTATGTGCTTGTGTACATTATGTGTGTCTTTAGTAATGTGTATTATCTCTGCAACGCTGTGCAGGAGAAATGACATAATTTTAGACAAGACGAAATAAGATATTTAATTGATAGTATGTCCCGACGAATACACGAATTGATAAATGCGAAAGGATAATACGCATTACTAAAGACACGCACGCACGCACGCACGCACACACACACGCATACGATCAGATTCCTACCATGTCCATGTCGTTGATTCTGGGTTTCGTCGAGAGCAGGACACACGCATACATATGCACACGCACTTATACAAAATTAAAAACAGTTAAAATTGGAAATTTTTATTTTAATTTTCTTTCTGGTAAAGTTTCCTAATAATTTATTTGTGAGTTATACTGAGTTTACAAGAAAAAGTTGTCCGTTTTGTAACACTTTCTTTAATATAATTTTGTAAAAAAAAATCGTAGAATGTTTAAAATGTGGATTTGTTTGAAAATCTATGAGCTTAAAGACTCATACACTTTTGTGCCATGCAACCGATTTCCCTAAAGTCCGTATTAGACTACATCGACTCTGCAAGCCAACGCGACTGCTAACTCTGACTGCCGACCAATAATGGACCAATCATAATAAGACTAATTCAATGTGATTGGTCCATTATGGTCGGCAATCAGAATTGGCAATCGGATCGGCTTGCAAAGTCAGTAGTCTGATACGGGCTTTAAGCAGTTAATAATTTAAAAAAAATTTTATCCTTTGGGTAAAGAGGACCATCGTGGAGTGTCTATAAAATAAATTGTTTAAATTGTGAGTCTTCTTATGTTGGCCAAACTAAAAGGAAATTAAAAATTCGAATAAAAGAACATAAGGCTGACATAAGAAGATCCACCTCTGAGATGTCAATGGTTTCACGTCACTAGTTGAATGAGATGCATGAATTGGATTGGGATAACATAAGAATTTTAGACACAGAACAATCATTAATGAAAAGAAGAATTTCTGAAATGATATACATTAAAGGCCAAATAAGTGATATCAATAAGCATAGTGACACTGAACTTTGCTTGATGTTTATCTGCCTCTTCTTAAGAAAGATCTCTCTCGCACTTAATAAATAATTCTAGAACTTTCTAAACTTTTGACTTATATATATAAATAGTGGTAACATAATATGACAAATAATAACACACAATGTGTTATTAATCACGACAAATTTCCATCTGTGTAAATGTTCCAATTCACCTTCGGAACTCCGGAGCAGTCCAATTAACTCCCCGCGGAAGGTTTATAATTCTTTGTGATACAATAAACTCGGTTTGTCGGCTTCCACTAAGCACTTGTTGGCGCGCTTTTGTATCGGAGCGCTAACGCGTGTACAGCAAGAGAGAGTGATTTCGACTGTTTTTGGAGACGAGCCGAAACGGGAACGGTGCGCGCCGATCCGACTGCCTCCGAACGCGAACCGAAGCGTGAGCAGCGCGTGCTAATCCCATGGTTTCCGAATACCGCCCGAAGCGTGAACGGTGCGTGCTACTCCTCACCACGTGCGCGGCGCAAGATGATAATTACAGAAAACAAACGGGGCTCACAGCTGTGAAGCCCGGGAACAGCGGGCCTTCGCTTGAGGGGGGAGGGTGAGAATAGACTCGCGCGCGAGTTGAGTTTCCGTACCGTCCATAGCGCCCCCCTGAACCCGCCGAGGTTCAGAATGGGACTCAACACCCGTGGCATCGGAAATGCAAAACGTAAACTAACCTAATCTAAATTAACAAATTGTAACAGAGTACAGGTTATACGTCCTCATGGACAATTGGCAGCTGCGCCAACTTGCTCAGGGGACGAACGAGAGTCGTCGTGGCGGTGCGAACTGAGACCACCCGCGTGAGGCCATCCTTTCCGGGGTGACACGCGGTGATACGGCCTAATTGCCACTTCGTGGGGGGAGTGGTATCGTTTCGCAACAAAACAAGTTGTCCCACGCAGATGCCCTCGTTACGGGACCGCCACTTGGATCGCTGCTGGAGCGAGGTCACGTAATCAGAACTCCACTGTCTCCAAAAGGACTCGAGCATTTGTTGGTAAAGCTGCCAACGCGTTAGTCGGTTGGAATTGGTATGAAGGAGGGTGGGTTCAGGAGTTGCCGTGATCTCGCCCCCAATCAGGAAGTGACCTGGAGTGAGCGACGCCAAGTCATCGGGGTTATCCGTCAGCGGAGCGATCGGTCGCGAATTGAGGCATGCTTCGATCTGACAAAGAAGCGTGGAGAACTCTTCGATCGTGGGCGTCCGGGATCCGAGAACACGACGGATATGGTGCTTTACGCTGCGAACTCCACTCTCCCAGATCCCACCGAAATGGGGGGCGGCTGGGGGAATGAAATTCCAGATGATACCCTTCTCCGCCAAGAAATCCCGGAACTCGGGCGCCTGTTGAGCCGCGTGAAACGCCTCCGCAAGATCAGCGTGCGCTCCCCGAAAGGTGGTGCCCCGATCGCTGTAGAGGCATTGAGGGAGCCCCCGACGCGAACCGAACCGCTTGAACGCCGCCAAAAAGGATTTCGACGAATAATCCATTACGAGCTCTAAATGGATAGCCCGCACCGACATACACACGAATACAGCAAGGTAACACGAGTGAGCCCGACTTCCGCGACCCGCGACCTCTCGTACCTGGAGGGGACCGGCGTAATCCACACCCGCGTGTTGAAACGCCCGAGCGGGGCGTAAAACTCGCGAGGGGGGTAAGGATCCCATAAGCTGGCCTATCGTGTCTGCCCGTAGTCGAGCACACGAAACGCATTTATGTAGCACAGCACGCACTACATGTCGCGCTCGTAGAATCCACGCCGTCTGGCGTAGCGTGCGCAGCGTGAGTTGTAACCCGCCGTGGAGGCATTGTTGGTGCACGTGCGCGACAAACAGTCGCACGAGCGGATGATCCTTCAAAATTATCGGATGCTTAACAGTGTACGGGAAGTCCGAGCGCGACAATCGTCCGCCCACTCTGAGAAGGCCCCTGTCATCCAAAAACGGATCTAACGAGACTAACGGGTTGTTCTTGGAGCTGAGGTTTTTAGATCCATCTGATAACCGCCTGCCTTCATCCGCGAACCAACACTTCTGAACGTACCGAAACCAGTACTCTTCAGCGGATCCAAACTCCGTAGCATCGATGAATGTTGGCTGCGAACTGAGAGTGGAGCCAGCGCGCCGGGTGGGAGAGAACCGCAGCAAGTACGCAGTCACTCGTACGAGTTTCTTCCAGGAGGAATATCGAGCTGCTAACTGCTCAAGGAACGAGTTTTCGACTGGGCGCACGTGGGCTGCGATTACTGCAGGGATTACAGGTGTTTCGTCCTGCACGTTGATCCTGTGTGGCCAGTGAGAATCGTCCTGCAGCAGCCAAGGTGGGCCGTTCCACCACAGTGGTGAGTGGATCAGCGCCAAGGCGCTTTGTCCCCGAGAGGCGGCATCCGCAGGGTTCTCCGCCGTTGGAACGTGACCCCAGGTAGCATCAGGGAGTGCGCTACGGATCTTGGTGACCCGATTGGCCACAAAAACGTCGCGTTTTGTCGATTCTCCACTCAACCACGACAATACGATGGTCGAGTCTGTCCAACAGAAGTGGGACAGTTGGGAATATTCGGGAAGTGTGCATATTTGAGCGATGAGTTGGGCCAGAAGCAGAGCGCCGCACAATTCGAGGCGCGGGATGGACTGCGTCTTTAGTGGAGCGACGCGAGTTTTGCTAGCTAGCGAAGAGGTGGTGATACTTCCATCGAGATGTGTGCACTGCAAATACACCACGGCCGAGTATGCCAAACTCGAGGCATCGGAAAACCCGTGAAGACAGAGACGACGTAAGTTGGAGTGATTGTGCGTCCAGCGGTCTATAGCTACAGCCGCCAGATGGCGCAAGTCTTCGTAGATGTGCGTCCATCGTTCTGTCAACTCAGTCGAGAGTGTCTCATCCCAGGTCAACGAGTGCCGCCACAACTCCTGCATGAAAATCTTTGCCTGAACGATGACTGGGGAAATCCACCCTAACGGATCGTAAAGGCGAGCGATGAGAGACAACACCTGCCGTTTAGTTACCTCCGACAGGGGGGGCAACGACAACCGGTAGTGAAATGAGTCTGAGGACGGGTTCCATCCGAGGCCTAGCACCTTAACGTTCGGGGTGTCTGCGTCACCAGGACCCCAGGCCAGCCCGTGATCAGAGCGGTCTATTCCTCCGAGCAAGCTCTCGTCGTTGCTGCTCCACTTCCGAGGCACGAAGTGGCCATTGCCGAGTAGTGCGCAAACCTCAATGCGCATCTGGGTGAGGGTGTCGACGTCATCCGCTCCGAACAGACAATCGTCAACGTAAACAAACCTTTGAAGGACCTGTGCTCCGAGGGGATACGCGTGCCCTTCATCCATCGTCAATTGTCGCAATACTCTAAGTGCCAGGTACGGCGCACACGCGGTGCCATAGGTCACTGTGTTCAACTGGAACTCTACGTCGGGAGCATTCGGGTTTGACTTCCAGAGGATGCGTTGAAAGTCCCGATCGTCCGCGTGAACAAGGATTTGCCGGTACATCTTCGTAATGTCGGCTGAGAGAACGAAACGAAACGCGCGCCATTGTAGCAGAATCGTAAAAAGCTCCGGCTGTAACTTAGGCCCTATGAGCAAGTGTGAATTTAGAGAGGTGAAGTTGGTGGTGAGAGCTGAGGCATTGAACACCACCCTCAACTTCGTTGTGAGGCTGTCCGGTTTGAGCACCGGATGATGCGTGAGGTACACCATCTGAGTATCTTCGCGCTCAGGAGGGGGGACTCGCGTCATGTGACCAAGTGTCTCGTAGTCAGACATGAAATCTTAATATTGCTGCGCAAGAGTATCATCCCGAGCTAGACGTCGTGAGAGAGCGTTCAGTGACCGAGACGCGCTGGGACGGGAGTATCCGAGTGAAATAGGGGGATTCGAACTGAACGGGAGTCGAACCACGTACTGACCCGAGAGCGTGCGTGAGTGGGTTCTCACAAAGTGCTCCTCGCACTGAGCTTCTGCGAGTGTGTATGTCGGTGCACTGGGAACATTCTCCAACTCCCAAAATTTAGCTAGAGAGTCATGAAGTGCATCATTGTCCATAAAGTGGAGAACAACGGCCGTATCCTCGCTGTCAGCGGCAACCGAGGAAGAGGGCCCCGATAACACCCATCCGAAAATCGTACGTTGCGCCACTGGCTCAGTCGAGTGCCCGCGCCCCAAGCCATCCAACAAAACGGCACCGTACAAATCCGCGCCGATAATGACGTGCACCGGCTCGTGCACTACGGGATGATCATCCGCTAAATCGAGGCCTTCTAGATGAGGCCAGAGAGGGTCCCGTCGTGGGACCTGGGGAACGTAGCTCGTCAACTTTTTTAACACGAGCGCGTCCGTGTGCAGCGTTGGGCCGTTACCGTGTTTCGGTCCGATCAAAACTGGAGCTACCGCGGTCGAAGTTCCCGCCGAGACACTTCCAACCCCCACCAGCGCATTAGACACCGGAACCGTGCGTATCCTCAACGAGCGCACCACCGCCTCCGTGACGAACGACCGTGTAGAACCCTGGTCGAGTAATGCCCGAACCTTTACCGTTCGCTCCGCAGACGTCACCAACACATGCGCAGTGGCGAGCAACACGCGACCGATCCTGTGCGGCATCGGTGCCGTCATCAACGCGTGAATCGTCGAGTCCGATCCGATCTCCTGCCGATTTCGCTCCGCGGTCGACATCGTAGACGTCGGTGTCGATGTCGACGGCGTGTCCACATGCGAGATAGGACTCGGGAAATGTAGAAGCGTGTGATGCTTCCCGTGACATATGTAACAGCTTTGAGAGCTGGCGCAACTCGCTGACAAATGTTTTGACCCTAAACAATTTATACAAAGTCGCAAGTCTTTTGCGCGAGACAGTCGTGCTGAAGGTGCCAAAGTCCGAAACTGATTACATTTATAAATTGAATGCGCTTTTTTACAGAGTGGGCACGAAATCGGGGAGGTTGCAACTACGTGGGAGGTGACGCGAGGTGACTTTGATGAACCAGGCCCTTTTGTTACTGGGCTAACAGCCGCCTTTGGACACAATTCTAACCCGCGTATTCGAGTGGCGAGGAACTTGTCCAATTTGGAAAAGTGTGGAAACTCGTCGCTCGAACCCAGATGCAGCTCCCAGGCCCGTCGCGTGTTAGAGTCGAGTTTTGACGCGACTAAACAAACTAATATGTCGCTGACTCCGTGAATTCCCGGCGTTTCTTCCGGCGACGGCTCGGTCACATACAGAAAACGTTTAGCGGATTCTAACGAAGTGACAAGCTCAGTAACGAGATTTCGCAATGTTTTTAACGATTCTACCGATTCCGCCTTTGCCGACGGAAGCGCAAGTAACGCAGAAATATGAGCTGCCACAATAGACCGCGAATTAGAGTAACGCTTATTTAGCAAATTCCACGCAGTTGCAAAGCCATCCGAATTGAAGGGCGTATTCTTTAGTAGATCCCGAGGTTCTCCCGATAAACTAGACAGTAAATAGTGCAATTTTTGCACATTATCAATATCATGATCTTTAACGATGAGCGAATCAAAATATGCGAGATATTTATCCCACTCTGTATATTTGCCCGTGAAAACTGGGAGACTTATTTTGGGCAGGTGATCGAGGCGATGACATCCGTGTGCTGGTGGCGCTGTCGGACGAGGTGCGTCCGCCGATGCTGGGACCGCGGAAGCCGGCTATGTAGGATGCCAGTTTGTCGAGATACTGTGTTTCGGCAGCTCCGTACTTGTCCTCCGTCATGTATTTCTTCACGCTTCCCGAAGAGGGGTCGAGACACACTAATCTCATGTGGATGTCATGACAGCCAGACCAAGTGTCGAAGAGTAACCGCTGTCGATTCTGCAAAACCGGTAGCGGCAGGGGTTCCGCTCCAAATGCGAGAATAGCTGTGATCTGTCGTCCCAACGAGCGCAACTGCGCATCCATTTGGTTGATCACATCCTGAGCCGAGATCTCCAGCGTTTCATCCATCTCTGGCATTGGGCTGACGTTTCACTGCGTGTGCGTAGTGAGAGTCAAGCCAGAGTGTAAGACCCGTAGAGACGAAGAGAAGCGTCGAATTTAGCGTGGCAAGGGGGGGCGCTCTTCAAAGAGAGAGAGCGCTGACCCGAGACACGCGCCGACTTCGTGACGCGTGGTGGGGCTCTCTAGAGAGAGGAAGAGAGAGCACGCGAGCCTCCGAACAGGCGTGAACTGCTGCGCCGCGTCGACCGCTGGAGAAAGAGAGACAACAACTGGTGCCCGTCTTGATTCGCTGCGCTTCTTATGGCCGAGTGCCGTAAGAAAGAGAGAGCGCGAATACCCCGCGGGCGCCGATGGTCAAAACTGCGGATCGAAAATCGCGATCCACGTTGCGATTATGTACGGGTTTTTACGCGTACATGATCGCGTTTCAGAGATTGTTTTATCACTTAGGCAGTTCATCATTCACCAGTTCACCGACATTCCGCGNCCGCGTCGACCGCTGGAGAAAGAGAGACAACAATTGGTGCCCGTCTTGATTCGCTGCGCTTCTTATGGCCGAGTGCCGTAAGAAAGAGAGAGCGCGAATACCCCGCGGGCGCCGATGGTCAAAACTGCGGATCGAAAATCGCGATCCACGTTGCGATTATGTACGGGTTTTTACGCGTACATGATCGCGTTTCAGAGATTGTTTTATCACTTAGGCAGTTCATCATTCACCAGTTCACCGACATTCCGCGGATCCTGGCAGGATCGCCAAAATTGTTCCAATTCACCTTCGGAACTCCGGAGCAGTCCAATTAACTCCCCGCGGAAGGTTTATAATTCTTTGTGATACAATAAACTCGGTTTGTCGGCTTCCACTAAGCACTTGTTGGCGCGCTTTTGTATCGGAGCGCTAACGCGTGTACAGCAAGAGAGAGTAATTTCGACTGTTTTTGGAGACGAGCCGAAACGGGAACGGTGCGCGCCGATCCGACTGCCTCCGAACGCGAACCGAAGCGTGAGCAGCGCGTGCTAACCCCATGGTTTCCGAATACCGCCCGAAGCGTGAACGGTGCGTGCTACTCCTCACCACGTGCGCGGCGCAAGATGATAATTACAGAAAACAAACGGGGCTCACAGCTGTGAAGCCCGGGAACAGCGGGCCTTCGCTTGAGGGGGGAGGGTGAGAATAGACTCGCGCGCGAGTTGAGTTTCCGCTACCGTCCAGTAAAGGATGTACTTGAAATTCATCATTTTTTTGCTGTAAAACAGGTAACGATTCTATTCTCATACATTTCGATTAGAAGATATTAATGATAGGTTAATTTGTTAAATTAGAATCTGGAAATTCTTGTTCTACATATTTCGTAATATGACAATTGGCGTTGTAACATTGTTGTACAAGGCACCTTCACATGATGAAAGAACACGTTTATATATAATTATATCACACGGTTGAATTTAATTCAACTATCAGCTATATGTTATAATTCTACGTTTAAGAATATTGTGAATTTACTGAAGATGGCCAGATTGTGGCTGAAACGTCTGTTTTATTAATGAAATGATAATTAAATATCACAAACAATATCCTGTACGGTGGTTTTTTATGCTCTTCTTTTCATACGTTTTAAAAAAAAATTTTTTTTAACTATTTTGCGATGTCCGCCTTCAACGTCCGCTATTTTGTATTACATTTTGTGTAACTCAAATTTGCTCTCCATGGTCATCAAGGGGAATGCTCAAGCTTTAATTTGAGCTGTGGTTTATCTCGATACGATGATTTTTTATTGAATTATTGTTATTTAAAGATATTAAAAATTTGTGTTAAAATTTAATGGTCCGTTTTTTTACCGATGTGTGTACTATACCCTTGACATTAGAATTTTAAGCGTTGTTATTCTTTCTGTTACTTGTATAAAAACTGAAAACAATAATTAATGCAGTTTTAACATTAAAATATTGATTAGCATCAGATTTTAAAATACATATGAAATAGTTAAAAAAAAAAAACATTCGGAGCCTAGTAAAAAATTTCTCTAAATTTCTCTGAAAATTTCTTTGAAAAAATATATAAAGTTTTCTGAAAATGTCCGTATTTTCGGATACGTTGCAGAACTTTTCAGAGAATTTTTCAAATATTTGTCAGAATATTTCAGTGATTTTTAAAAATTTTCATAAAATTTATTACAGTATATTCATATATTTTCAGAATTTATCAGAGATTTTCAGCGATTTTCAATACGATACTAGGAAAAAATTCATATTTTAAGACTTATAAATTTTATTTCTTTTTTTAATAGAAGTTGTTCCATGCAAGATATACGTAATGATTTTACCTGAAATAATTGAAAACATACTTATCTAGTGGATCCAATGAGAAATGACAATGAAATCGACATCAAATCAATGTCGATTCGATGTCGAAATCATCGAATTGACATCGATTCGGCATCGATCCCATAGTCATTTCTTACTGAGGGATTCGAACCTGGGATCTTTGGAAAATGATTTTTCCTACGTTACGTGCTATATTGTTTCTTCAAGTTAATAAGTATATTATTTATTGTTTATTTAGATTTCAGAGACATCATTGAATTCCTGCAAAATTCAAAGACTTTGAGACCTTTGAAAATAATTTTCAAAGAAACTGACAACCTTCGAAAAGAGAGAAATTATGAAAATTCTATTTTCAAAAATATCACTAAATTCAATTCAAATTTCAATTTAACGAAATTTGAGGACTGTTATACACTTGGAAATTATTTTCAGAGAATTTGCTAAAAGTCTTTAAAAAGTGAGAAACCATGAAAATTCTATCTTCAGAGATATCATTGAATTTTCAAATTTCAGCTAAATTCAGGAATTTTTAGACACTCGGAAAATGATTTTCAGAGAATTCGCTGAAAGTTTCTGAAAAGTGAGAAACTATGAAAATTCTATCTTTAGAGACATTATTGAATTTCCAAATTTCAGTGAAATTCAGAGACTTTCAGATACTTAAAAATAATTTTCAGTGAAATCGCTGATAATTCCTGAATTTTTTTGAGAAAGTCTTTGAATGTTACCACTGACGAGATACTATTAAAGATTGTTAACCCCGGGCAAATTTTCGGCGGTATAAAAGGTCCCAATAAGCTCGGGGATAATTGAAGAACGCTGACATTATCAACAACTGATATAAATTTGCTATTATATACATAAATATATTATATACATAAATATTTGGCTAATACATTTTTATATTCATGTTTTTTTATTACATAAATGCTTCAAAAATAAATATGCTCGTAAAGTTATAATATCCTATATATTGCTGAAAAATTACCATTTTTTTCTTCGTAGTTATCATCTCTGTTGATAATTAAACTTTGACATGACATAAATAATTACATAAATATATAAACATATAAATAAGGACTCTCAATCTTAAAACCAATAATTAGAAATTCAGAACAAGGCTAATCAGAGTCTAATGCTAATGTAAGAGCGAAGAGTTAGAAGATGCAAATAATACTCAGGTGTTGGCGGTTGTCTTCATTTATAGTATTGAATGTTTCGACTCACTTTGGAATCATCTTCAGCGAAAAAGTAGAATATAATGCATCGTTGAAAGTAAGTGACTCGCAGATTGACAGAAATCCAGTAATCAATACGCTATATAAATTATTACAATTTTACTGTTAGTTTAATAATTATAAAATCAGTAATAATAATCGTGTGACTCATCTCAACGAGAAACAAAGAAATTCGCAAACATTGATTCATAATTTTCATAAGATATAAATTAAAACAAATTGTTCCTCGAATTAATATCGTGTCAGTTTATCTTGTGACTGACATGATATTAATCCGAGGAACGATTTATCCGAGACTCTCTTTAGCTTTGTTTTGAATTTATAATTATTGATTTTGACATGACAGGTTTGATAATATTGAAATCACAATTTTAACGAAAAATCGAGTATTATTAAGTACTAAATGCATAAATAATGCGGCTACTAATAAATCATAAAATTAGTACAATATTATCAGTTTTTTATTCTTAATAGCTTCAAAATTAACAAGGATGTGAATTCCCCTAAGGAAGTCGATTTTTAGTAATATCTTATCGGTGATATTACTAAAAATTCCAGAAAAATATTTTCAGGCATTTGCAACGAAATTTTCAGACATTTTTTTCATCAGGGAGGCTCAGAAAGCACACTCTTAAAAAACTTGGAAAATTCCAAAAGATTTGCTTATTTGATGTGTTTTCTTATAGAAATGCCTTTTCTTCTTATGAGAAGTAAGTCTATCTTGTGGCGGAACCGCATATAAGAATGACAGTGTTACGTCCAAACTCCGGAAATAGGTTTAGAAAAAGAGGGAATAGGAAGGATGAAGTGTGAAAGGACGTTAAAGCAGACACTTTGTTTCGCACGCATCCGTGTGGAAGGGAATAGAGCGAGTCGAACGCACCTAGGTGACCGAAATATAGGTCAACAACATAAGATGCTACTCAGGTTTCAAGAATTATGCGATCGTAGGTCCTATTTTGGGTCAAGGAACTTAATCCCTTTAACCCGGGGCAGGACAGTGTGTGAACCTATGCTAGCAGAATATTCGTACGAGGAAGTAAAAGAAATTAGAGTAAATCATTTTAACAAAGCTGTGTGTGTGTGTGTGTGTGTGTGTGTGTGTGTGTGTGTGTGTGTTTATATTTATTATTAGAAAAATTCAATTAGATTGTTAACAACAAATTGTTTAACAATAAATTGTTTAATTTTATACTATACTAGGATCTTACATTTCTAAATTACAAGAGTTATCCGGTACTTAATAACTAACTGAGTGGTGTGAATGTTGCGATGTAGGAAAGTGTGTGTATTCGCGACATTAGTGCGGGCTTAAATTATTATTTTAAATACAAAAAAAAGGTGTTGTTAGGATATGTAGGTCATGCGCGCGCGCGCGCGCGCGCGCGCGTGTGTGTGT
>JAANIC010005957.1:194991-215512 GCA_017607545.1 Acromyrmex charruanus | reverse complement strand
TGTGTGTGTGTGTGTGTGTGTGTGTGTATGTGTGTGTGTGTGTGTGTGTGTGTGTGTGTGTGTGTTCACGACTGAATTGTATTTATCTAATTTTGTTAATTGTACATGAGAAAGAGGGAAAGAAATTTAAAAAAAAGGCTACTAGGACTAAGAAAGGCTGGAGGGAGTGGGGAAGGAAAACAGGTATAAGGGCCTCTGGTGATTATCCGGTTATTGTGATTCTGACGCGCTTGGAATCTGAGATTTCAAGATCTATGGTAAAAGTATTTGGCGGAAAGGATTCGATAGAATTTGGAATTGAAAGAGAGAAGTTAATGATTAGGGATTACCGGTAAAGTAGTAACGAGAACGGAAAGGTGGGACTTCATCTAAGAATTCCACACTTGACGTTGAATCAGCAGGAGAACCGGGAGAAGAAGGGGGAGTGTCAGGAAATATTCTTAGTATTAACTGTGACGAGATTGATTCTGCAGGGGAAGAAGACCGAGGGGGAGGGCTTCCGACTGAATATTTGCTGTTATCATTATTATCATTATTACTAGCTCGACTATTATATGTATTGTTATTAATACTATCGTTATCTAAACCAATAGCGTTAATATTATTGCTATTATCATTATTATTATTATTTATGCTATTGAGATACGCTTGATAGGCCTCGTCTAGAAGCCGACGGGCCTTTCTGAGGCGTTGAATTCGTAGACGTTTAGCCGCGCGGGAAAGGCGTATACATGACCGATTCACTCACTACGATTTTTAAATACAAAAATGTTTTATTGTCAGGCTCTGCGTAAAAAAAAAGAAGATAGATAATGAGAGAGTGAAGTTCGCGGATTAGGCGGATTTCTAAGTAAAGGAATTCGATGAATGTGGAAGGATAAGGACAATAGATGAGCTGTGGAAGCGGAAAATTAAGATTGCAGAGGCTGAAAGGGGGATTAGTTAAGATTTTTTTTAGAGAATGATCTAGTTAGGTTCCCGAAGTAAGTAATTGAAAGGAGAGACTTACTGTTTTCTAGAAATGTATTTTCGAGGTTTCCTGACACTTGAAGGTCTCAACGATTTAGTGGTGTCTCTGGTCACTTGGAGCGAAAGGGCCTTTGGCACCGGTGGAACGGTCGCTTCAGAATTTGCACTGATGGTATAACTTTGAAAAGTATAACTACACAGAGCTGTATACAGCTATATGAAACTGATTTTTTTCGATATCGTGTCTCGTGATGTTGCGGTTTATATAGACAGTTTTTGGAGATGATTCTTTGATAGGGTGTGGTTTCTGGTTGAGAAATCGAGGAATCAGATTCGTAGGATTTTTTCTACCTATTGGGTATGATACTATTTGGGTATCATACTATTTGGTATACTATATGGTTTTATGATAACAATTTTAATTAGTCATTGGAAAGTTGCCCTTAAGTTGGCTCCACGCTGTAAGTTCCGATTTTTTCTATTCTTATTGATGATTTTCGTAACGGGGAGAGAATATATTGTGGATTCTTTTCTTATCATTATTACAATTGGGAAAGACCAATATTGACAATATCTATTAAACAGATATGTCACAACTATAATATGTCAATTAACGTTAGGAGTTTATGGAAAATCGATGTACCAGTTCCCGTATGATTGCAGAGGTTAAGCATCGTTGGATAGAGTACAAAATTGGATGGGTGACCGCATAGGGAAATAACAAAATTAATTTCCAAATGAGGGGATAAAGCATTTTTTTCAATTATAATTTTGTCATGTGTATTCCGAAATATGATGCAAACCAATAATATGTATTTTAGCAATAAAACTGAAATAAGTAATTATGAAATAACATTTACAATTTTAAGGATAACACTCAAGCTAACTCTTAAATTGAGGATAACGCTCAAATTCAGACTCAGAAATACGTAGGTTACTGGAAAAGTTTCTGTAATCTAATACTTCCAGTGGCGCCAACGTTCTGCTACTATCATATCATCAAATTAGACGTTTTTAACCTATAATTCAGTTGATAGTTTGTACCCAAGCCAACTAGTTTTGTTTGCATAGTATTTTAAAAGAAGTTATTTTGTGAGAAAATGGAAATTTTGTGTGAAAATTTTAGGGCAATAATTTTTTACGATTACAAATGTAATCTAACTCCGAAACAATGCATCGATCGACTTTATTTGGTTTTTGAGGATGAAGCACCATCCAATAGGACTGTTTATAATTGGTTTGCCGAATTCCAGCGTGGACGTACTCTTTCTTTGTGACGAATTCCGTGAAGGTCGTCCATCCATGTCTGTTGTTGCCACTAATGTTGATGCTGTGCGTGAAATGATTGAGCGAGACCGGCATATGACACACCGCGAGATTCAGGCATCCTTAGGCATTGACATAAAAGCAATATACACGATTTTGCATGATCACTTGAGCGTACGGAAACTTTTTTCCCATACAATTTAACCGAGGCTCAAACAGGCTCGTGTTAAATGGAGCAAAGAAATGCTCAAGAAATTCAACCGAGATCGGTCAAATTTGATCTATAACATCGTTACTGGGGACGAAACATGGATCTATTCGTATGAATCCGAAAGTAAAACAACAATCCACTGTTTGCGTATTTTAAAATGAACCGAAACCAACAAAAGTTGTTCGTCCACGCAGTGCTGCCAAGCAAATTGCTTGTTTCTTCGGTTATACCGGACATGTGGCAACCGTGGTTTTAGAGGATCGAAGGACTGTAAATACTGATTGGTATACAACAATTTGTTTGCCAGAAGTCATAACTGAATTGCGTAGAACAAACCGAAATCGTCGCATCATTCTTCATCATGACAACGCCAGCTGTCACACAGGACGTCAAACCGTTGATTTTTTATCCAGTAAAAATGTCGAATTGATGATTCATTGTCCGTATTTACTTGATTTATTTTCTAATGACTTCTTTTTATTCCCAAACATTAAAAAGAAGATGCTTGGTGAGCGATTTGAGTCGCCTGAAGCAGCTGTTGAAACATTTCGTGTTTGACTGATTTCTGAGGTTACAAGAAGTGGAAAAAATGCTTCGAAAATTGATTCGAGCGTATGCAAAAATGTATCGATCTTAAAGGCGAATACTTCGAAAAACAATAAAGCCATTTACCAAATTTTTACATGTTTTTTTTCAGATTATTTGCAAAGAAATTTTTCCAGCAGCCTACGTAATACTGAATTGAGTGTAAACATTCAAATTTTGAAAGTTTTTTCATAAAAGGTAGCCTTAGCGGAAAATCGTAAAATATTAGGTGTAGTAAAAAGAAATCCATTATTTTTACTACACCTAATATATTTAAAAACAGAAAATTTCTGTTTTATACAGTAGAAGAGACATAATTTTTTAAACTTTTTTTATTAATAATTTTTTAACAGTGACCTAAAACCTGTTGGAAGTCACTCAGGGTCATGACCTTGATAATATGTCAAGGTCATTGGAAGTGACGTCCCTTTTCTATATATTTATCCAATTTTTTTTTATTTTTTTATTTATGTTCTTATTATTGTTTTACAAAATGTGTTACTACAAAGAAAGATTTGTTGATGCATACAAATCCTTGTGTAATTTTTAATTAATAAGATTGGAAACAAGACGCTTTGTATTTAAAGTAATGTTATTTATATTAAATAACATTACTTTAAATACAAAGCGCCACTACGGTCTGAATGTTGAGATGTTGAACTAATATATATAAATGAATTAATTTCAGAAAATGATAATTACGTGCCGATATGATTGTCGGACTTTCAACGCAATCAATCTGAAATATTAATAATTCCCCCAAATTTCCCAAATTAATCTTAAAAAACTGTAATAAACTTATTGCGAAAAATATTGCCTCGGCCGGGAGACGAACCCGGATCTCTTGCGATTCCGTGCGAGCGTCCTGAGCCTTTAGACTATCGAGACCTTAGCAATATTCTTCGCAATAACCGATATGTATAGAGAGTTACGCATTGTAAGCGCGCATGTATAAACAATAAGATTGGAAACAAGACCGTTTATGTTAAATAACAACATCTCAACATTCAGACCGTAGTGGCGCTTTGTATTTAAAGTAATTTTTAATTATTACAAGTATGTCACAGTATATATTTGTCAATATTACAAAACATTTATTCTTAAAATGCTATATATTTTCTTTAAAAATGCTTTAAACAATAACACTCTAAATTTAAAAGAAGATTAAAACTTTTTTTACAACGAATATTTATTTATTTTTATTTAAGGAGAATTTTAATATACTTAAACATATATCTATTTTTATACACATATCTATTTTTATTATTTGGAATTTTTTTTACAATTATTTGTCTTTAAGATTTTTTCTTGCTCATAGTTTTTATCAATTTTTATTTCTTTTTTAAAATCGTATTAACCTTTCCCCTCATCTGGAAATATACGGTATCTCGAGTATCTCGGAGTATCTTTAAAATAAACGCAGTGACGTCATGGCGTGAGATCGACAAACCCCTTTATGCGAGTCGACGAATTGCGATTATCGACAGACCAAGATTATCGAATCTCAGTAACGGTTGAACTGATCAATTTCTATGTATCTTCAATCGATAGTTTCCATTTCGATTATATAATAAATGCATTTATTTTTGTTGCAATTTAACTTTATTATATTAAAAAATGATTTTATACTTTAGTATAATAGAATTAAATCAATCAAGTTTTCGAGAAATTTTATTTAAATAAGGGGCCGACAAATTTAGAGAGGGTTTTGCGCTTTGAACTTTGAAAGATATTTCTGTACGATTTTAATGCGCTGAAAATGACTACATTGCTCGTTTTTTTATCACCCTCCATTTTTTAAATAATCACAAAAACAATTTTTCCGGAAGTAACTTTTTTATTAATTTTTTCTGGCTAAACAAAAAATGATATTGAGGTCTGTTTTACGGTATTTAATTCAGAAATGTTCCAACAATATTAAAAATATTTTTTCGATGCTTAAAATGTTTTATGTATAAAAATGTTTCATGTAAACCGCAAACAAAAAACTTCGGAAAAATCGTAGAAACCGGAAAAAATTGACAAATTTTGAAAATTTGAAATTTAAAACCAAATAATTCGAAAAAAAAAAATGATAAAAAATATCTGACAATTTATTCTTATAGCTGTATGTTTCTAGTTTAATTTCCGACTATTTGTTTCAGAAGTTATTGAATTTAAAGCGCCAAAGCAGCCCGCGCATCACCTACAGTGAGATATTTTCTTGAGTCTGACACATAAGCATCGAATACAGGAGCATGTTGTGTAGTCTTTTTTGGTTACTGATTTCAAATCTGAAGTAAAAAATGTATAATTCAAAATCCAATGGATATATCACCTCATTATATAAGGGTAACGCTAAAATCACTGTTTCGTGTACATTTATTATTCATCGCCATTGGATCTGCTACTTTTAATTCAATAATTGTGATTACAGTAGTAATCAGAGCAGAGAGAGAGAGAGAGAGAGAGAGAGAGAGAGAGAGAGAGAGCAGAAAGAGAGAGCAGAAAGAGAGACTAACAAAACCACCAGATATCGATTTTCATGTACGGATTTTTTAAAATTCTTGTTCTCTATATTGGATCCGCCATTTTGAATTGCACATTTTTTACTTCAGATTTGAAATCAGTGACCAAAAAAAATTACACAACATGCTCCTGTATTCAGTGATTCAGACTCGAGAGGATATCGCGCACTGTAGGTGACACGCGGGTTGCTTTGGCGCTTTAAACTCATAACTTCTGAACAATAGTCGAAAATTAATTTTTCAAAAAAGGATTTAAACTAGAAACATACAGCTATAAGTATAAATTATCAGATATTTTTTGTGATTTTTTTCTTTCATATTATTTGGTTTTATATTTCAAAATTTGTCAATTTTTTCCGGTTTTTTACGATTTTTCTGTTTGTGGTTTGTATAAAACATTTTTATAAATATTTAAAAAATATTTTTAGTATTGTTGGAATATTTTTAAGTTAAATGCTGCAAAACAGACCTTGATATTATTTTTTGTTTAGCTGCAAAAAATTAATAAAGAAGATACTGCCGGAAAAAAACTGTTTTTGCGATTATTTGAAAAATGGAGGGTAATGGAAATAAACATAGTCGCTTTCAGCGCATCAAAATCATACGAAAATATCTTTCAAAGTTCAAAGCATAAGACTCCTTCCCCTCTAAATTTTGTCGGCCTGTGTAATTATAATGGGCAATAAAATACAAACATATATATAACATGGATTAATGCATATAATATGTATTTTATACACAATTTTATTATATATATTTTAATGCCTTTATATATCTTAATATTTTTTATAATACATACATATATACTCGTATATTTTATAACATTAATTTTTTTATATCTTCTATTATATGTACAGACTTGACCAAAAATATTGGATATTTATATTTTTTTCATTCATCGAGAATTTGTTTAATCATTTTATATCTGTTGATCACCAGCATTATTACACATAAGTTTATTGCTTTTTGAAACAGAGGATAATTTGCAATAAATGTTTTTTATATTATTGGCTAAAGTTATGTATAAGACTATTTATTATAAATAATTGTACCCATAAGATCATTTTATATCACGTGATTCTTTTCAAATGACGTAAATTTGAGCATATTTTTTAAATGTTCGGAAAAAACTTCAGTTTAATTTTTAGTTGTAACATAGCCGATTATTAATATCATGCACGCAAAATAAGAATTTTTTGAATTAGATTTCGGAATTTTATATATCTGAATGACAAATGTGTATTCTGATGACGTATCGAGCCACGCTAAGAGAGTGTTGTTTTGCTGAGAACTACGGTAATTTCGAGGGGAACTATTCGTTCATAGAGTCAATCAAGCATTCATTATTGAAATTAGTTCGAAATCAAGTTAAAATAAGAACTTAGTTGAAGTCATTTCAACTAAGAATTTTGGAGAAATAAAATTGAAATCAAGTATAAATATAAAATCACTCGAAATCATTTGAAATTACGTTAAAGTTACAACTATGGAACATTTTATCGTACAAAGTCACAAGAAATTGGAAATTCTATTCGTGAATGAGTATAACCCCTTGGTAAATTCTTCGTCTGATTGGACTCGTTTAATTGATTCTACATTCTCGATGATGATTCTTTCCATGTTGGTAGGGGTCATTCGCATTGCCATGCAAATTATCAGATTACTGATAGTTGGTATTTCAATTGGCACTATTTTTCCAGTCGCGGAGTAGTCTTCGAGATAATAAAAAAAGGACGGTGATCTGTCAATGTTGGCTGATCATGTCGTGCTCTTGTACTTCCGTATTCGGAAGCGTTATGACCGCCTTTGGTGCTCTACGCTGGAACTTGCTTTTGCGCCCCATCACAAGGATTGCTAAGTCTCTGAAGCACTAATTCCCCGTTAATGGTAACGAACCAATAACTAAAATAAATTTCCAACAATTTGCATAACACAGGAATGTAATACGAATACAATATATTTCATATTTTCTTTTGTAATAATATATTTGGTGCTTAATGTTTTATACTATTATATTTTTTTACTTTAGTTTTTGAAAATATTCTGATTACGTCTTCAATTGTTAGGACTGTCAAGACTGATTACATAATCAAATGTTCACCAATTCTTTTTCAATTGATATCATCACAGCTAAATTGCATGATTACGTCTGTATCATTGTATTTCGCAGATAATTCTTTATTATTTTGAAAAAAAATGCCTCTGTAGTTGTCAGACATTAACACAGTTGTTAATAGAATCTATTACGTTATTGCTTTAAAAAGATTTCCAGAAAATCACTTTTAGCTAATTCATTTAAAAATAAGATAGAATTTTATATTTACAAGAGTAGCGCTATCTATTAAAATTTTGCGCCCTACGTTGAAGTATACCTACTCAGTGCTTCGTAACGCTTCCGTCCGTGTTAAAAGAGCTTTTATATTAAAAACCGTGTGTCCGAGAAGTACTTGATCGCGTTTGACGTGCGTGCGTGTGTGGACGAGTGCGCGAAAGACGGCGAATTTGTTGCCAGCGACAATCTGAGATGAGCGTTGTGCTTCAATTTTCTGGAATATTGCTTCTAATATGAATAATCAGATTCTAATATGAATAATTAGAACTAATTAGAGGATGGTATAATATAACGAGAAATTGAGAAATCATGCATAACGCACCCTAGATGATCAGCAAAATTGTTTTCGTCCCATTTAGAGGCGCTGTCGTCGCGCTTGAGATTATTCAACTTTGCGATGATTTAGTAACAGTAAGGCTTTTAGTTGCTGTAATTCAACGGGCATCTTTTCTGATATTCTACAAATCTTTGATTTTATTCATATATTTAATAAAATATATTGTTAACTGAAGAATTTATGAAATATTTATATTTATCATAATCTCTCTCTCTCTCTTTTTTGTAGTTTCAAAATATAATTTAAATATAAATTATGTAAATTACAACGGCAATTATTTAGATTGATCGCGCCGATGACCTTGACATATGTTGTCAAGATTATAACTTTGAATAACCTTCAAAAGGTTTTAGATGGCGGTAGGTCACTATTTGTTCAAAAGTTACTATAAAATGAAATTTAAAAAATAATTTTTTATTTCTGCTAACGGACATACGACTTTCTACGCGAAGGGAAGTCCATTTTACCTCCCGCCCCTATATAGGAGCGTATGATTTTCCACGCTAAGGGTCTGAATACGAGAAATACGTCGTAACATTTATTTACAATAGAGACTTAAGTTGTAGACGTAAGTAAAGCATAAGCTTTGGCATAGTGTGCCTAATGAATACAAAAAATTGTTATTGAGCTCCAAATTGTATTTATTTAAAATTTTCATATAAAAAAAGTAATCATATGTTCATTCAAAATTTTGGGTTTTCAAAAAATATTTATTTCCAAAAAACTATGAATATTTAACGAGTATTCATATTCATTCAAATAAAATACAAACTGAAAAAAACTTCAATAAGCAATCGTTACTCTTAATTATAACCGGCACTTTGATGACTTTAAGTAAAAAATATGAATTTTATTTATTTTTGTCATTGTAATATTCAAATTTTATGAAGGAAACTTAGAAATTGAAAAATATTTTTAGAAAGTAATATATTTTTAATTTATAAATATCTATTTGATAGAACGTCATACATATTTCGATAATTCCGGTTACGTCACAGTAATATTATAAACATGTTATAAAATATCTTGGGCGCGTCGTTCATTATGATCTGTGGACATTAAATTCTGAGATACATTATTTATTTTCATAAAAATATCTTTGTTTAATCTATAGGTTAAGAAGGATGATCATTGTATAGATGACAAACGAAGCGCGCGGTGTAATCGTAGCCATTGTTTTTATAGATTTCTGTTTTCTCTTGCAGGCTTGCAAGCTATAATGTGCAGATAATACAGAGTAAAAGTGAATTCGTAACGAAAATATTCGTAATCATTATTCAAAAAATATTCATTCAAATGGAATGAAAAAGTATTTATTCATTTCTTGACGAATAAAAAATAAGTGCATTCGAATGAGTATCTTCATTCAATTTTTATTCATTTATTCAAATATTAGATATATTCGCCGGACACACTACTTTGGCGTATATCTCTTGGAGACATGGCAATAAGTTGTATATCATACGTGAAAGTTTGTGCGTTACTTATGTCTACAACTTAAGTTTCTAAATAAATGTTACGACAATTCTTATTACAAAATTTAATAATAATAATTCTTATACATAACTTCTATATAAAATTTAAAAAATAATGTCTTATTTCTACTTATATATTATACAATATAAGAAACTACTCTATATCCATCCTGCCTAGGGGTGTTTTTTATACAATGGGAAATCCACCTTCCCCCCTAAGGATACACAATTTTCCACGCGAAACGAGGTCCACCCTCCTCTCCTGCTTAGGGGCGCACAATTTTTCATGCAAAGCGAGATCTAAACGTGAAGTAAGTTAAATATATTTAAATTCCCCTAAGCGGGAAGAGGAGAGTAAATCTCCCTTAGGGTCTGGGCACAGCGTGCGCGCGTGCGTGCGTGCGTGCGTGCGTGCGTCCGTGCAACGAGCATAAAATATATGGGTTAAAATTTGTGAGGTCATACAAAAGGTAAGCAAGAAAGAGTGGCATGATAACGAGTTACTTACAGATTCGCAGAATGAAACAGTTAAGCCATGTGACATACTCTCTATGTTCCATGCCGCAACGCTCCGTATTGATCGGACGACATCAGTTGTATGCTGGTAGCGTTTATACCAGGATAGACACCCGCCATGATGGCCTGATTGCCACTGCCCACTCCATTTACTTACAGTGTCCTCTTTTCCTTTCTCTTGTTCATTGATGTCAATATGCTACTTATAATGCTTCTGGCACAAGAATTAATTCAATATATAGAATTGAAATTGTTTTATCCATTTACAACATGTATAATCTTTACATGCTTTTTTTAGTTTTAATATTATTTAATCACATTAAAATCTGAAATTGAAATTTAAAGAGTATCGTAGAGATAGATAAGATATGCTCACAATAGATATACATATACTACAAAATATTTTGGAAATGTTTCATCGAATTATTGATTTAAAAAATTTTTAAAACCTTTAAGTATATATACAATAAATAAAAAGTATATATACAAGTTTAAGTATATATACAATAAATAAAAAGAGCAAACAACCACATACATGGATATTGCTAACAGGATATTGCTAATGAAAATTATCTGTTTAAAAGAACGACCATAAATAATTTCTGTTTTTTAATCCTCGATTTTGGAATCAAATTTTATGCCAAATAATGAGACATTAATCACAAAAAACTTTTACGTTGAGCATGCGATTGGTTTCAAAAATGTAGAGCGTCAAAGGAGTCACCAACTACTAAGAAAATGTAACATTAATAAAGCTTTATTACACGAATTTTTGTCGATTTTTTTGAAAGTCGGTATCTATGGGTTCTTTGCGTTGCTGATTACAAATCTAATGTCAGATTTTAAAAATTGAATATGGGGGATATAATATGGCGAAAATACTGGAACAATCATTCACTTCTATGGAAACTGTTATGTTGTATTATAGTTTTATCGGGTCGTTGATTACGAATTTTCTATCATATTTTGGAATATAATCAACGACAATTTCTGAATAGATAAAGCATTCTTTGATTATTTGTTCACATAATAAAAAAGATCAAATTCAAGTTGATATGTTATATAATGTAAAGAATAACTTAATGATTTTGCTTACTATATTTAAAAGCTTTTTCGCTGCAGACGTGCTTTTTTATTATAGTTTCCGTGACTTTTCACAACATACTATTATATCCAATAATATAAATGTTTTCTAAGTTTATCAAACAACACTCAAATATTTAACTCACACAAAATAAAAACCTATCTCAGCGGTCCTATTGCCCTTGTTCTTATCCAAATCCTATAGAGCGTTAAAGTTTTTTGAGTCTCTGTTTTATTTCTTTAAAAATGTTAATTTCGAATAGCCATCTTAAGTAAATCATTAATCTTTCCGTTTTTACTGACAGAATAATATTTTGATCGGCTGGATAATTTTTTAATACCTTACCTTCGGTGAAGGTAAATCTGATAGAAAATTCGCAATTTGTTAGCCAAAAGGATTACAGTATAACAGTTTCCATAGAAGAAAATAAATGATTTTTCCAGTATTTGTGTCCGCCATGTTATATCTTGCATCTTGAATTTTTTAAATCTGACATCGGATTTGTAATCAGCAACTTAAATCATAGATACCGATTTTTTAAAAAATTAAACAAAAATTTGTGCTATAAAGCGTTGTTAATGTCATATTTTCTTAGCAGGTGAAACTTAGACGCTTTATATTTCTAAAACCAATGCATGCTTAATATAAAACTTCTTCATGATTCATATCTTATTATGAACGATCATTTAACATAAAATTCGATTCCAAAATCAAGGACTGAAAATAGGAGGCGAAAAATCTACTCTTTTTGCAATCGTTCTTTGTTCATTAACAATATAAATTGATCATATGCATTTCGATTTGACCATCCTCAGTACGTAAAAAATACAAATTAAAATTCATACTAATTTTCGGTATAACTGTAATAAACTTATTGCGAAAAATATTGCCTCAGCCGGGAGTCGAACCAGGATCTCTTGCTTTATTACAGTTTATTAAGATTTGGAGGGATTATTAATATTTCAGATTGATTGCGTTGAAAGTCCGACAATCATATAGGCACGCAATTATCATTTCTAAAATTAATTCATTTAAATGAATATATAGAATAGTTCAACATCTTAACATTCAGATCGTAGTAGCACTTCGTATTTAAAGCATGTATCTAACCTAAACAGTCTTATTTCCAATCTTATGTTTAAACTATTATGTTGTAAATTACAGAGAAAAAATTTTTTTAAAAACTTTGAACCTGTATTCATACTAGGTTCATATTAATTCTTGATTTTAATTGTCAATCTGGAACAGTTTTTATGAATAAAACGGAGAATAGTTTTATGAGAAGACCATGATTTGTCCATAGCTTCTATTAGATATGATTGTTTATGAGAAAAGGAAGGGGAAGATTTAAGAGTAATTCTTATACAATAAATATATAAAATCAAGGTAATAGGAATCTGCGCGGTAATTCGTGAGCTAACAATTAATATAAATATAAATGATGTTAGGTCAAATAATAAAATTAATAATACAATATCATTTAATAAAACGAAGAATAAAACGAAGAACGAGATGTTTCGGCTAACTTCTAGCCTTCTTCAGCGTTGTAAAAAAACTGTTCTTGTCATAGATGGTGGCATACCGTGACCGTCCGCTAACTTCCTTACGTAATTGTTAGGCGGAAGGAGCTCATCCCAAACCAGTTCGCAAGCTGGATGGTCTAAAATAATTATTTAATGAAATATACGTTGAAACTATTCGGGATGAAACAAAATCGCAACAACTAACCTGAGAGTTGATGGATAAGGTCATTTAAAAAATACATCTAAATGAACTATACAGGGTATTTCAAAAATAGTCACGTTCTGCACGAAATAATCCTGCCGGCGAATGGCGACCGAAGATTGCGAGCGAGGACTTGCGGAGAAGAGGGGGCGCGCGGGGTGGAGCTTCAGTTCCGCTGTGCGATTATAGTTGCTGCGGGGGAGGAGGGGAGGGAGGGTGCCGAGAGGAGTTCGCGAATTTTACGCGATCCTTCTTGATTCTTTTAAGAGCTCTATCAGAGGCGCTCTATATAAGAGTCATATAATATGATCGTGAATGGGTCGCTCTCGCTAGAGCGAGCGTTGTCATCCTTTAGAGCCCTTTTCGGGAGAATCAGAAAAGGAATAATAGGGGAAAAATTAGACGACGGTTAATTCAACTTATAATTTTAATTTTAGTATTTACATCCTTTATACTGACGCTTCCCGGTAGTAGATCTAATTGGCCTAGTCAGGATCCTCAAAAGGATCCTGGATGTGTCCGAGAGAGGAAGCCGGGAGAAGCCCCGCGGTAACCAAGAATCTCTGGCGGCAGTTCGATATTGCGATCGATATATTGGGGGACTGCGTCGGGGCCAGGCGGTTAGTGCGTATGGGACGGTGGAAGTGATCGTAATCTCAAACACCCGTGGGTCGAAGTCTCCATGCTGGTAAAGGGTTTTGCCAGCCGCTTTAACTGACGCCTCCACCCTCCGTGTCTCGATCTGGACATCTAAGTTTATGCAGAGAATTGAGAAATGGCCGAGAGAGAGTTGACGTTAAAGATATTTTAAGAAAGTTCTACAAGTGGGTGAGGGGGTGAGAGAAGTCGGCTTCTCCGTTGTTGGTAGGGGATAGCGTGCCTACCCGAGGAGGCACGGGGATGGTCGTGAGGAGGAGAGTAAGCGCCCGAAGACAAGCGTTCACTCCTGAATGAACGAGGAAGTGGCCTGGAACGATCCTGAGTGAGGTCGCACCAAGGCTGAAGGAGAGCCAGGTGCCCGAAGGCAAGCGCCTGGACCTGGTAATTAAGAAGGTACCCTGGAACAGCCCTGAATGAAGGTGCGCCAAGGCGGGAGAAAGAGAGGCGTTTATTGTTACATGAGAGAATGCAAGACTCCCTCCGGAGCCTGAAGGGCAGAATCGATTTATTGATGGAGATTACAAATATAGAGAAATTTACAAACAATGAGAAATTTATAAGTATCACATCCGCGGTGTCGCGATAATTCTAATTGTCGCCGTTGGGACTTAGCCGCACGCTTATCGAGACCAAAAATTTGCAAGTGTCCTGTTGTGCTTACCGTGCTGCTGGAGAAATAATTAATTAATATTCAAGGAGCGAATGAACGAAAATGAGCTGACAGCTAAGAATAAATGAATGAGACTAAGCGAGTGAACAGAATGAAATGAATGTTGTGGTCTCGCAGCGTCGTTTATATACTCCAAAGGGGAGACGTCTCGCGGTAAGAGGGGTAATTTCGAGCATGATTCTACAATATTCTACAGATTTTAATTTGCCAATTACTCAAATTTTAATGATATTGCTGTTCCATGGATACGAGGTGAATCCCCGTGTTTGACTTCGTTGTTTGATATCCTTATAACAATTGAAATGTGCTTGCAACTGCCTGTTGTAGAGCTTGCTGTTTTTATGTACGCGTTTCGTGTATCTACGATAAATTGAATTGCTTATGAGACTCCGAGCATTCCGTGCTCAATTCCAGTAATTGGTAATTATAATTAATACGAGACGTCGCCGTTTCGTGTTTTCGCTCGGTCCTAATGATTAGTTTGTGGAAATTCTGCGTATATTTTATGGCGCAATTACGTGGCTCTTATAATAAACAATTGCCTTAATTATTATTATTTGATGGTTAAAGAGGAGAAGTCCTCCTTCCTTATTGGTAGTATTGTGTTTTTCGAAATAGATTGGTTTCTTTTCCTTAAATAGTTTATTTAAAAGAGTGGTAATAGCGGTTGGCACGATTAAAAGAGTTGTAATAACAAGAGTGATAATAGCGGTTCACGCGGTTGATATGATCCCGTGGTAAGGAGATCGTGCTCACGGCTTGCGGCTCGATCAGCTATGCCGATATAAGCTGTGCAGTTCCTAGCTAGAACATGTGCTCCAAAGTGACTGCCGATTTGTTAGTTTGTTTTTGACAATCAGACGTTACCCAAACCTTAAGAGCATATTCCACACTTCATTGTAAGAATAAAAAAAAGTTATAAACATGGGTTCGGAAACGCTTCCTTTCCAAGTATAATTTAGTTATAAACATTTTTTTATTTTACACTTATACACTGAAAGAAAAGATTGTTTGTTACAGCAAATTAGATGGTAAAATATGGCATAGCATTTTTAGTTGCAACAGCCAATTTTTTATTGCTGCAGCCAATTATTTGTTCTGTTAGCTTATCCGCAATGTCAATATAGGATTTCGATTGGTTAACGCAATCAAAAATTGGTTGCTATAGTCAATTAAAAATGCTATGTCATATTTAACCATCTAATTTACTACAGCAACCAATCTTTTCTTTCAGTGTAAGATAACTCCGGCAAATACGCCGCGGTGGAATTTACGCAGAAATCAGAAAAAATTGAAGGAGTGAGGGTAATTTTCCCGCAACTACTCTGTTTTCATGCTTTTATGTTATATTGGTATTATGTTAAGATTTCAGTTTCTTACTGTTAATATTAATGAAACTATTGTGAGTTCAATCAATTTGTCACTGTAATGAGTAACAATTATAAATTAAAATCTACATAAAATAATTATTGTAGGGCGTGTAAAAGACTTAGTGATTATTTCGTGATACATACGTGTAATGGAATAAAGCATGTTGTAAAGCATGTTGTATAGCAAAATACAAGTGCTTTGTTTTCATATTCTTTGTTTAGTTTGTTGTCTTGTATATCTCACCTGTTTGGGGTATACGGCATTTTTGGCGAGCGGGATATATGCCCAAAACATACAAAATGCGTAGATTGAATTCACTAAATGCAATAAACGCATTATATGAAATATGTTCCTCATGTTAACACTTGTAATTTATGTAAGAAGATTGTAATTATTATTCATTCACTTCATATATATTTACCATTCTATTCCTTAATAAAACTTTTACGTCCTATAGACGCTACGATTCTTTTTTTTCGAAAGAATTGGCTCCACGTTGCGACTATGGTTGGTGTCTATGAGACTCGAGTGGAATCTTCTGATAACGGTCTGACAGAAATGAAAAGAGGGACCGGACAAGCTCCACGAAAACTCGTAAACGCCAATCAACTCGGAAGGAATAACAACCTGCAGGCCCACAAGATTACAAAAAACATTATAAATGCACCGAAGTCACGCAATAATAAAAATCCAAGCTTTGTCGTCCCAGACTGACCAACAATTTCACCTTAAGAAATCAGATGCCACGTCACACTTAAAAAATCATAAAACGCATGGGATAACTTCCCACTGTAGCGTTATCTAAGATCGAACGCAACTAACAATTGCCTTGCACGCAAAACTAGTTGTGCACGCTAACCATCTGTTTACCTAGCCATATTTTTCGCGAGGATAACAGAATTCATCATCCGTCTAGAGCAATCTTGCCTCTTTAAAGAAAAACATAAATCATTTCTTTTCTTCTCGAAACCCCCCTAACGACTTTAGATTAACAACGATGAAATATGTTATAGAAATCGTAAATCATCTCGCGTGACATTGCAACTAATTATTGCATCCTAGACAAAGACCATTACTTTTTTCGGGATATAAATAGAAATCCCGCGGAAGCGCAGAGCGTCAGTACGGAAATCAGCCTATGTCGGTTCATGTCGATGTAGTCAGTGAAAACTCGCGTTAGTAAACCTGTTCACGCCAGTTCGCGTATCTTTACGCAAGTGCATCAAAATTTTGGGTAAAATTATTATTGGGATCACCCAGTCACTGGCTACTGCGACTACTCTCCTGGCGCTGTTGTGAGGACGGCAGGCTTCCTCGTTCACTTCGACCGATATTTACTCGTGATCTCGTGGACCAAGCAGCTAAACAGTAAGTCAGCCTGCCGTTCCATCCGATTATCCACACATCCCCTTGTATAAAACCCATACGCACGCACTCACGCACGCACGCACTTCCATGACTAAATTAATTAACTCGACCATTTTTATGATACACAAATTGATTGTAATTACATTGATAATGATAAGTCATTATTTTTATATATTTATATAAATATGTACATATATATTCTATATAAACTTAAATTTCCTTAAATAAATGTAAGTCATTTATAAATGACGATTGCTAGCTTCCATTTATTTTGAATCACTATTCGCATTTCTTTTTCTTGAACACCTGAGATCACAGATCCAGGGTCAAAAGGATTAAGATCCTTGATCCAAAAAGTAGGACCGATGTTCGCACTGTCCATCGGAATAGGTGTCATAGCGTCCTTTCGGGACATTGACCGATATTCCAGGATCGAAAGGTGCAGGTCTTCGCCTTTACGCATATAGATACCTGTGAGATTGAGTCTAACCGTCCTTCCGTACATCCTACCCTCTCCATTCTTCCTCATTGTCTCCTCCTCCAAAAGTTTGGACATAACAAAACTTTATAAACACATTTTATAAGTTATTGTGTCATTTGACGTTTTATTTATATGCATTATTTGTAAATTGTTTATAAACTGTACATCCCCCCCTCCTCCCTCTATGAGTAGCCATATATACCATCCTTATGGGATACACGGCAAAAATGCAAGGATTTTAAAAAGTTTATTTTTTAATACGAAAAATAAATATTTCAGATGTCTAATATTTTTTTCATAGTAGTAGATGGTACAAAGTTTCTACTAATAGTTCGTTTACTTTAAACATAATAAATAATTCTTAATAAATTAAGTTTTTGATAGGTGCGGCGTATATACAGGAGTTACCCTATCTATATTTTATTTTATACTTATATCTATATTTTATTTTACATTTATATCTATATTTTATTTTATACTTATATCTATTTTTTATTTTATACTTATATCTATATTTTCATTATAGAAATTGCTGGAAATGATTTCCTTCTGCATCGATGCATGCTTCGCATCGACGTCATGGATTACATGTGAACTAATCGTAAAAATCTTAACATATGAGTCCGGCACATATAATGTCATATACATAAACAATATTACGCATCCAAATAACAGTGGTACGCTTGGTTAAGCAATTCCATGTCCATATTCAAATTGATGGTCGTTTAATATTCACCATTTCTGTCGTTTAATATTCACCATTTCAGAAATTAAACGCTTTTTATAGTTTGTCTTTATGTCCAAAACTTTAATTTCGCCCCACTTAAAATCATACCCAAATTGTTACCGGTGATTCGTTACGACAGAGTTAATGGTAATATTTCTTTTTATATGATTTTTATGTTCAGAAATTCTGGTCTTTAGCTGTCTGCCAGTTTGCCCAATATAAGTAGCGTCACAATTATTACAAGATATTTTATATACTATATTTTTTTTTATAAAACAAGACAATTTGTTCAGATTAAAAAAAACAATTTCGAGATAACACCGTTGACTATATGTCTAAATTTTTTCGAAACCGACTATATGTACATATAGAATCATGAATCGTAACATTTTTCTTTTTTCAATTTTTCCTGTGGAATTATTCTGAGCAATTGATTTTTTATTTGACAAGTTGTTTTATCCTTTTAAAAATAGTATTAATTCTAAAGTGTAAAGGGTAATCATTATCCAGTAAAATTTTAATTACATGTTCAAGATTCTTTTTATAAAATTCTGAATGCGAGAATAAACAGAACTTCAATTAGACCAATAATCGTATCTCTTTTTTGTGAGAGGAGATGCTGAGAATTAAAATTAAGCTATACAGAGAATGTTTGTTTATGGTATATGTCAAACTTAATATCACCGTTATCGACTATAATCGTTGTATCTAAAAAATTAATTTTTTAGCCACTAATTTTCATTGTAAATTGAATTCTCGGATGAAACGAATTAAATTTAGTGAATACTGGTTTTTTGAGGAGGGTATGACCATAACTAAGTTGTCAATGTAACGATAAAAAAATGGGATATCAAAATCAAAAGTACTCAGCACCTCCATCTCAAGGTTCTACATAACCAAATCGGCAACTACAAAGACGAATCTATAGGCTGAATCTATAGCCATCCTAAAATTTTACTTATAGTACTGATCGTTAAACATAAAGTAAGTTGAGTCCAATACAACCTGAACTGCACCCAGGAATTTTATTCTTGTGGTAATTCTTATAAATTGAAGGGAGAATTATTCTGTAAAGGTAGATATAGTATATGTCAGGAACCGTACCATTTTAAATATTTAAATCTGATTTTTGTTTTTTGATATATATCATTTCTCAAATCGTTCTTTTCTTAAAAAATGGCTCGAAGTTTAAAATTAAAACATTATCCCAATTTAGTTTGTGTTCATATTGTAATTGATGACATGAAACCACTGAAAGTAAATTCAACGATTTTTAAAAATCTGATTTATGTTTTTTTTTATGCGCGTTTTAAACTTTCTTTTGTCTGTCTGACATAAGAGGCATTACATTCTAGGCAATTAACTCTGTAGACTACATTGCAATGATCTTCTCTATTTAAAACATCTTTTCCAGTCTTAATACATTTACTAAGGTTCATAGGTTTATAAGCAATTTTAAAACCAAATTTACATGAAAGTTAATTAAAAATTTTTCGGACATTATTTATATAAAAAAATTTTATTGTAAAATGTTTCTTATTAATTGAGGAGACTGAAATTGAATCATTATCATTAATTAGGCTCCTGGATAGTCGTGACAAACATATTGTGACATAAGCGAAAAAATAATATTAAATTTCTTATGTACTATTTGTAAATAAAGAAAAATTGAATAAAACGAAATGATCACTTTAAAAATATTGTAAAAATGGACGAAGATTCTCCTTTTCTCCCTTACAGTCAATAAATAATCGTAAAAGATACGTAAAGTGAAAGTTAGTTGCTCAAACTGCAAACATACGATTTGACAGCTGTTGAAAATAATGAAAAATATGCTTTTAACATATAAAATTTCAAGATAACTTAAGTCTTCGTCCATTGCCGGTAAAAAATATTTTATGCATGAATATGTATAAATATGTATAAACATACATGAACACATATAAATATTCATAAACACGTATAATTATATATATTCTTCTTTTTTTATGTAAAATTACTTTTTAGTGTAATAATAATAGTAATGTAAAAACATAAAAAATAATTTTCACATTGTTTGTTTTAGAAAAAAACAAAATTTGGAAAAATGTAAAAAAAAATTGCTCATATATAATTATGCATAATTTTATATATAATTATATTATATATAAATAATTTTTTTACATTTCTTTAAACTTGATGTTTTTCTAATAAAAATAGTGCGAAAATTACCTTTTTAATTATTTTTAATGTTTTCA
>JAANIC010005957.1:153328-193455 GCA_017607545.1 Acromyrmex charruanus | reverse complement strand
CAAAATTGGCCGTCCTGATTTTTTGTCATCTTCAAGGGTCTCTCTGCCTTCCAAAAAACGCTTATGCCACTCAAAAATAGCTGTACGACCTAGATATTGACTGCCGTAAACTTGTTGCATCGATCGGAATGTTTCTGATGTACTTTTACCAAGTTTTGCGTTAAATTTAATCACTGCTCTTTGTTCCATATTAAAATTTCTACCTCGACCAAAATCTTGTTTAACATGAACTGTCATATCTTCGTTATATGTCAACCAAAATGAATGAAACTTTGACAGATGATAGCAAAATGTTCAACCTTTAAAATGAATGTTTGAACGCACAGATGTCGCCACTGGTTGCTGAGATGTGGTTCGTGTCCGAGAACATATTTGTCGCACTGTGTACATGTTTATGAATATTTATATGTGTTTATGTATGTTTATACATATTCATGCATAAAAAATTTTTTACTAGGTTTTTACAATTGATAAGTACGAGACAAGTCACAATTTTACAAATAAGCACATAATAACGAAACAACACGCAAGAAAAAATTTTGTCAACGCGTTATTTTTCACGCCTATTAGTTTAGCATGGTGTAAGAATAATAGATAATTTCACTCGCCCATTTTTGCCTAGAAAAGCAGTGACGAAATTGAGTTCAGACACGTAACTAGAGGGCATAATGGTCTGACAGACCTGTGGGAATAAGTGACTCAATTGACGAGTCAAATTCTCAAGACAAGCCCACGCTTGTCGTGTGATGTGATATGAGGTGTAATGATAGTGTAATGATGAGGTGATATGATCGACACTTTTCTTGTAACTAATAGTGATGAATTTTATTGCTGGAACACGAATGAATATGACCGTACAGGATAAGCGCCATAATCTATCTACTTCTTATTTTTCTCTGACGTTGCTTGTAGGCAACTCGCAACCTACAAAATCTCTAGGCTTCCTATACTCGCTGCGCTAGTGAGGTATTGAGAACGTAGTTCCCTACATATTCCCCCCGAGTGACAACGAATCTAAACACTATGCTTATTTACTAGGTTAACAAAATACTACTTTAGTAACAGGTACATTTATAATGCCGGCACTTAGGTCTACCATATAAAACATATAAAACGTATCATATAAAACATAGTATATAAAACATACCATTGCGTGTCTTTGGTGTTTGTCTTAAGCTAATTACATTTTGTCGTTGGGAGGATTTATTATAATTATATGGCGAAGGTGACTTTTTTCTTCGGATGCGCATATGTTTTTAAAGCTGGTTGCTGAACGAATTAGTTGTTTGCCCTGCTTCTGGGGTTGCACTACATAAGTCATCGCTATGCCATACGCTGGTTTTAAATTTTCGACCGATACACTGCGCTGTATACCGTTAACATCAATGTCGAATACTCAATCCGACACACGATTTACGATTTTGTGAGGGCCGGTGTAGGGACGCTCTAACGCTCTCTTGGTACCGCCCACCCGTAGAAACACATGGGAAATGAGTATAAATCTTTGAATACAAATGCGCGTTTCTTATGCTTATGCTCTACCGAGCATATAATTGACTTAACTTTACGCATATGCTCGCGGACTTCTTCGATGAACATTTTAGGATTAAGAATGAAATCGTCCGGCAGTACAAATTCTCCGGGGACGCGCAGCGTCGTTCAGTAAACGAATTCCGCAGGCGATGCGCCGGTGTCAAGGCGGACATGAGTACGCAAACCTAATAGTACAATCGAAAGTACTCGTGACCAACCTTCATTAGCATGACACATTATTGCAGCTTTTAAGCTTCTATGCCATTGCTCGATCATACCGTTCGAGGCGGGGTGATACGCCGTGGTACGAATTCGTTGACAGCCGATCAGCTGAAGAAGTGCAGTGAAAAATTGTGCTTCGAACTGGCTACCTTGATCCGTAGTTAACGTTTTAGGTGCTCCAAAGTTTGCTATCCAGTTGTCGTAAAACGCGCGTGCCACTGTAATGGCTTCGGTATCTTTGAGAGGTATTGCTACTGGCCAACGCGAAAATCTATCAATAATCGTCACACAATATTTGTACCCGTCCGACTCAGGCAAGGGACCTATTAAATCCATGTGAACATGCTCGAAACGCCCGTCGGGCGCGACAAATTTTTCCGGATTTAGTTGAACGTGTCGGGTTATTTTCGACTGTTGACAGTCTAGACAATTTTTGCACCACTTCGCAATGTCGC
Organism: Acromyrmex charruanus; assembly: GCA_017607545.1. Classification (NCBI taxonomy): domain Eukaryota; kingdom Metazoa; phylum Arthropoda; class Insecta; order Hymenoptera; family Formicidae; genus Acromyrmex; species Acromyrmex charruanus. Next base: position 191,245 of record JAANIC010005957.1, on the reverse strand, counting down.
GATGCATGTTAGGCCACACATACCGTTGACGGATTAACCGATCAGTGACTTTAGGGCCCGGATGAGCCGCGTCATGAGACATGTGAAAGACGCGATCTCGTAAAGATGCTGGTATATAGGGGCGGATTGCCTCGCCGGTCATTTCACAATAAAGTGTAGTATGAGTCGGCCCCCATTGAATTCACTTCATAGTAAGCGGAAATTCAGGAGATTCGCGGATGGACCGTAGTTCCTCGTCTTGTTCTTGTTGCTGTGCGAGCTCATTTAGTTCAATCTCGGCAGGTAAACGGATGGCTTCGATGCGGGAAAGGGAATCCGCCACGATGTTATCATTGCCCGATAGGTATTCGATATGCGTGGTGAACTGCGAGATGAACGACAGTTGTCTCTATTGCCGGGGTGATGCCTTTTCGGAACGTTGCATGAACGTGTAGATGAGAGGCTTGTGATCGGTCGCGATCTTGAAATTCCGTCCTTCGCGGAAATAATGAAAGTATTTAACTGCTTCGGCAATCGCCGGAAGCTCCTGATCGTACGCGCTGTAGTTCTGTTGCGCCGAACTTAATTTGTGCGAAAAGAACGCGAGCGGTTTCCACGAGTCGTCCAGGCGTTGTTCGAGGGCGGCCCCGATGGCGAAATCTGACGCGTCACAAACGAGGCGCGTCTCGGCTGCGTCGGAGGGATGAGAGAGTATAGTCGCGTTGGCCAGACTCTCCTTGCACTTATTAAACGCTTCCTTAGCCGCCGGCGTCCATATGATTGGCCGTTTATTATTTTTGCGTGAGTCGCGAAGGTACTCATTTAGTGGTGTCTGAACGGTAGCTGCATTATGCAGTAGTTTACGATAAAAGTTGATAAACCCAAGAAAACGACGCAATTCAACTATAGTGTTAAGCCTTGGAAACTCGCGAATAGCCTGAACCTTATCGAGTGTTGGTTTACAACCTTCATTAATCGTGAAGCCGAGGAATTCTAATTCTTGCTTACCGAACTCGCATTTCTCTACATTGAGTCGTAAATAAAACTTTTTTAATCGCTGTGACACTATGCGTAAGTGAGCTTCGTGCTCTTCAAGAGACGTCGATGCTATGAAAATGTCGTCGATGAATGCAAACACAAATTCCAGGTCACCTAATGCGCGGAAGATTTGACGCCGGAATGTTTGACTCGCGTTTCTAAGACCGTATGTCATAAATTTATATTCGAACAGCCCGAAGGGCGTAACGACAGCCGTTTTCGGAATATCTTCCGGTGCCACTGGAATTTGATTGTATGCCTGATGCAGATCTAGCTTAGAGAAAATGACTTTCCCACGCAGGTTGGAGGAGCAGTCGTGCAAATGTGGTAGGGGAAATTTATCCGGCACGGTGATTGCGTTAAGACGATGATAATCGCCACAGATCCTCCGTCTTTTTTTTGTACCATGTGAATGGGACTTGCCCATGGACTACTGGACGGACGGCATATACCGGCTTCGACTAGCTGTTGAAATTCAGCCTTTGCTGCTTTTAATTTTACCGGACTGGGGCGCTCGGCTACGCCGGCGGGCCCGTGGTAATGATATGATGACGAACATCACTACTGCAATTCGGAGTTGCCTATTCTAAACCGGTGACCTCCGGAAATTCAGATAAGATGCTCGCGAATTTCGTACTGGGATTGACCGTGCTGATGGCAAGCTGTGGTACTGATTTGACAATGCCCGACACGTACACATTGTTTTGTGAATCGATGAGTCTGCGACCCTTAAGGTCCGGAAGGAGACCGTAATGTGCAATCAGGTCGGCCCCAATAATCGGGTACGGAACTGATGCTACGCAGAAATTCCATGTGAGCGGGCGTATCCCTAAATGTAGCGTTCGGAACGATTCCCCATACGTGTCTATACGCATATTGTTTGCCGCGTAAAGCTTGAAATTGGTCGTTTTGTTCTTCGCGTATCTGCTGGAAATCAGCGAAATTTCCGCCCCCGTATCCACAAGGAATAGCTCTCCGGTGACTCGATCGCGGATGTGGAGACGGACAGAAGAATCGACGCCCGCCATACCTGTCTCTTCGGTGGCAGACGACTCTATTCCCCCGCCTTCCCGTCCGTTAAAGCCTTGAGTTTTGGCCAATCACATGGGAATTTGTCGGTTCCCTTACAAACTCGCGCCTGGGCCCCGAAAGTACGATGCGGCCAGCAGACACGAGAGCTTCTGCTTTTGGAACGCTTACGATTTTTGTTTGCCCCGTCTCTCGCCTGAGATCTGCCGGACCGCTCGACTTTAGCCGCGAGGGCGGCCACCGCGGCGGTCCATCTCAGCTTTCCATTCGGGCGGCTTCGATTCTGACAACGATGTGACGGCTCACTGCGCAGAGTCACCCACGATCTCAGCTATTTTATCTGCCATTTTGGCTAGCTTGTCCAAATCCGTCCTACCTTCCGTTCTAGTTGCTTGTTTTAAGCGACTGAAAATGCTTTTTATGCAATCTTTTTGACTGTAGAAACCTAGACTACTAACAGTAAAAATTTATATGTAATAAACATAGATATTCTTTCAGTACAACCATGCCACTTATCTAAGAACTAAAATATCGATGAATTGCAACATGTAATTCAAACATCAATAGCCGAAGTTTCTATCATTCGTGCTGCAAAATATTAATTATATTACGTTTACGTTTATTATATACTTATGTTTTTTCTTCATAATAAATTATAAAACTTATGATAATAAAAGCGATCTTAATTTTTATTATATTGAACTATCAAAATTATGTGAGACATTCAAGCCATAGAATATCAACATTTTTTGCAGCATTGCTTATTATGCTTAAGATTCTTATATAATTATTTTAATTGTCAATAAAATTATTTTCTGATTTGTATTTAAAGAATTTTTTAATATTTTAACAAAATCATTTTCTCATATTATTTTTAAAGATATAATATTAAATATGATAATATTGTCTGTAATATTTATTTAATATTTATAACATTACGTTTATATTTATATTACATTTTAATGTTATATGTGTATGTATTTTTATGTTTCTAATTTTTTTCTGATCTGTATTTAATTTTTGTGTGCAAGGAGGGGGAAAGAGCGCTTCGTCGCCGCTCGAATGTGGGCCGTCCTATGAATTCACGAGGCGCGGCTTAACCGCATATTGGCTTAGACATTTTCTTTTCTAATTCGAAAACTATAGCGAGTATCTCAAAATGGTATAAGAATTTTTTGTTCTCTTTGTTCCATTCTCCGCCCCCAATGTGGTCCCGACCATCTTAAGAGACACCCTGTACACACACACACACACACACGCGCGCGCGCGCGCACACACACACACGCACGCACGCACGCACGCACGCACACACACACACGCACGCACGCACACACACACACGCACGCACGCACGCGCACACACACACGCACGCACGCACGCACGCACGCACGCACACACACACACAAAAACTCTCACACACACACACACACACACACACACACACACACAGGGTGTCATAAATATACGGCCCCACTCGTTCCGAGCAGGTAGAGTGGACTAAACTGAGTAGGAAAGTCCTGTACCAGTTTGTAATGCTCGCAATAATTAACGAGATATTAACGTTTAAAGATAACCGAATATGCACGTCCTCCCGACCTATCATTGCCGAAAGTACGGCCCACCGAGCGCGCGGGCCGCGAGGAGCGGGACTTACTGTCGCGAGCATCTAATCAAAGGGCGCGGCGCGTCTGCTAGGCCATTCCCGCTCCTCGCGGCCCGCGCGCCGTGCGCTCGGTGGGCTTTACCTTTAACAATAGTAAGTCGAGCGGACGCGCGTATTCGGTTATCTTTAAACGTTAATATGTCGTTAATTATTGCGAGCATTACAAAATGGTACAGGATTTTTCTACTCAATTTAGTCCACTCTACCTGCTCGGGACGAGTGGGGCCGTATATTCATGACACCCTGTATATTCTCATACTTGCATATATGCCATATTTGTAGTCATTTAAATTGCGCGCCGAATTGTTTTTTTGGATTTGTAAATGCAATTAAATTGTTACTGCAGTAATATCGCAAATTAAATTGACAAGCAATTTTAACCCTCAGTACCTACAAAGGATTAGCGTAACCCCCCTCCCTCCCTCTCCCCGATTTTTATAATTCAGACGGTTTTTTCCAATCTCTTTTCACTTATTGCAAAATATCTTTTGCTTCGACATTTTAGACTTTCTAACTTAAAAAATTTTTTTTTTCAATCTTCAAACGATAGATTAAAAAAAATTACTTAAAATCGATGCATTACAATCTGAGATACAAGTAAAAGAAAACGCGTTACAAATACTCGAGTGTGAGTAGATAGAGACTTTTTTGAGATGTGGGTACTGAGGGTTGATAATTTGATACTTAATCAGATATTATTATCAAGATGTTAATATGCTGAAAATTTGTAAATAGAAAAATTTATTGCAAAAATATTACCTCGGCCGAGAATCGAACCCGGATCTCTTGTATTCCTTACGAGCATCCTAAGTCTTAGACTACCGAGACCTTAATAATGTTCTTCAATGTAATCAATATAAAACTGTCTTTCTTCACTACGTAACATAAATAATAAGAATTTTACTGGACCGTACATCCAAAAATTCAACAATAAGAAATATAAGTAATGGTCATAACGGTCAAAGCTAGATCTTTAATGTTTAAATAATTCAATTACTAGAGAAAAGCCCCTTATTATGAGATAGGCGCTTAACATGAGATAGCGGCATTTCTGCTAAACTAATAAACGCTATCTATTGGTTCCATCATGAATTTATTGCTCTTTGATTGAAAACTATTTAGTAAAACATTCATTATTAGATTATGCCTGTAGTCATTGTAAAAAAAAGATTTTAGAATTTAAATGTCTTTAAGTTTTATTGAGATGAGCCTTTAAATCTTATTTATTATTTACAATAATAAAAATAAATATTTGTCAATAAATTCTTCACGTAGTAATAGAGTAAGGTCGTACTAATAGAAAAATACGGGATATGTTGAATTGTTTAATTACAGAAGTTAGATTTGATGATCGTAAAACCATAAGGCATGGAAATCGTAATATGAGATACCCAGAGTATTTCTAATGTGAAATAACCTATGCTCCTGTGTTATAGTGAAAATCGTTGCTAAAAAGTAAATATTATTGTACAATAATAAAAAAGACAACCGGAATGAACGTCGAGTGCCTATTTCTGCGATGCTTGATGCTAACTACCTGAAGACGAATTCTGGGTATAATCTATTACATGCTCATTTTTAACGCACGCTGGCTGTGTTTGTATTTTAGAAACATAAAATAAAGTTTTGTAATTGCATTATCGATATACTTTGCGTTTTACTAGCGATTTCTTGGGGCATCTCATATTAGGAGCACAATTTTTTGACTTTGCGATTTGCTCACTTTTTACATTTCTTTAATTTTCAAAAAAAATGAATTTGAATTAAATTTACATAACGTTATCTTAAAGCTTATTAAATTTTTTTCAAAATTACATATACTATTTTTTAAATTCTGCATCTAGCATTTATCCAAAATGAATTGGGTATTTCATAATAGAGGCCTTTCGTCTATATACAGGATGGCATCAATATATGGTCCCACTCATTCCGAGCAGGTAGAGCGGACTAAACTAAATCGAAAAGTCCTTTACCACATCATTTTGGCAATGCTCCCTATAATTAACGAGATAACGTTTAAAGATAGCCGAATACGTGCGTCCGCCCGACCTACTCCGAAGGTACGGCCCACCGAGCGTATGGCGCGCGAGCCGTGAGGAGCGGAGATGGTCTAGCAGGCGCGTCGCGCCGTTGGCTTATAGGCTCGCGGCGGTGAGCGGGGCGCTTGCCCTACTCCCCGCGCACCAAGCTACTACATTATAAATAATAATCTAACATTTATTTTTTATCGTTTTCTATTAATTGTATAATTAAATGTATAATTGAGATACTATGAGTCATTAAATATTCATGATGAAATGGGATAATACAGAAAGAATATGTACTAGAAGGACAGTTTATACTTCTAAGCAATTAATTTTATTTTAATAAATTTTTTATCTTATATTAATGGTTATTTTTTATTTTTTGTTATTTGTTTTTTTATAATTTTCTATTGTATTATTTAATAATCATTAGTTATAATTCTTTTTTTTTGTATTAGTGATTATGCTAAGAATGTGTAAATTAATTGAAACTTTTCAATTTTTATCATCATTATTTCTTGCATTTTAATCTTACTATTTTGTATGTGACTTCTAGTGCCCCAGGTATGGACACCATGGGTTTCTTAAAAAATATATTTTTTTTTTCTTAAAGACTAACAAATATTTATTAAATATACTTATTAAAATATGCATTATACTTTAATTATTAAAAAAAATAACACAAAAATTTTTAGATGTAGGGAAGACCGGGACTAATAGACTCATTTTTCAGTTTCGAATTTTTACAGACAAAATTAAGAGACTTATCGAAAAAATGAATTCTACACTAATTACTACATACATTTGACTACCTAATAATATTTTAATAATAAGGGGAAACTGATGAAAAAAAATATGAAAAAAAATGTTTCTAATGCATTTCATGTGATTCAACTAGCCCCGGGATCGGGGTAATTCGACTAAGATTATTAAAATAAAGATTAATGTATTTTAAGCTACATCTTTGGCTACATATTGATAAAACTTTTAATAAAAATATATTTTAAACACAAACATTCGCTTCGCAGGGTAAACAATACTTCTTTTTGCAAAATTTGTTCATTTATTTCGTGCAAAAACATGTCGAATAAGCCTAATTTTCGAGATTGGACATGAGGGAACTAAACTTATAATATTTACCACTGAGGAAAATCTTTTTAAAGGAATAAAATTTTGAGTAAGTATTATAAGAGTCATCACTAAATGTGTCATACAGTTTTATGCCGTGATTAGTCTACTACCTCCATCCGTTCATTTTTTAAAAACATTAACAATATACGATAAACAAAAAAAATCTATTGGATTTTATTAAGTAAAAACTACACTTACTATCTAAGTAGAAATCAAATATCTCAGACAATTATATACGATAATAAAACAAAAACTTTAAGAATAAAAATATTTACTTAGATGTACCTATGCCCCGGCCTTCCCTATATAAGTGCTGAATTTATACTGAATTTATATTGAAAGACTTCGAATTTCGCTACTGAAAGAAATCGAATTTTTTTACCTTCTAATGTAGGAGATTCCCTTAATATAACAATATTGTTTATTATATTTATTTAATATTTAGAATATTATGTTTACATTTATGTTTTATTTATACTATTATATTCCTTTTTTACAATAAATTATAAAATTTGAGGTAATATAATACGTCTTTAATTAACCAAATCTGTTAATCTCCGATACTGACATTTGAACTGACATTTTTTCCCGCATTTTAGGCAAAAATTAGAGGTAATATGGGCTGCGTTTCACTTATAGAGATTGTAAAGGCATAATACACATATATTAATATTTGTGCTTTAAAACTACATACATATTTTTATTATTAGTTTTATAGTTATAAAAAAAATTTTTTAAATAACAACAAAAATATAAATTATCTTGTATAAATATTTTAAGTACTAAAAATGACTTATACAAAGTTTCATTAAGATTCACCAATTAGTTTATAACAAATAAATATTTTATGTTTATTTACTGAACAATTAATGTCTGTATCTCAATGTAACTTTACATAAATATTTTTGAATTCATAAAGTACTTATATTTAAAAAATTGAGATTTTTATCCTTAGCTTTTATAATACGTTTTCATATATTTTTATTAGAGTACAAATTTAAAAAATATTATTTTTTATTGAAATAACTTTTGATCCAGATAGTAAACTGCCTTTAATTTGTTTGTATTAAATGCAATTTAGAATAATCTGTAATTTTTTCTGTAAATAATTCTTAACATATTGCATTTGCCTTACAATCCTTAATGTTCGTAGAATCATTTCCTTGTCGTTTATCAATCCTTGTCGTTTATCAAATGTTAAACAAGGACAAATGATGTTCGCGAACGTTTCTAACGTTAAGTGGAACAGCAGCAAGATGTGAGATGTTCATTACGCTTGTTTCAAGAGGCGGGGACTAGCAGTCCATGTTTCTATAGCCAAAGAGCAATCTCGGCTGCTCAGCATGTATCAATAAGAAGCGAGCTAGCAGCATTCTAAATTACATATAAGTTTAAATAAATTGTAGTAATAATACTCCTCCCATTAATCCAGAATAGTATAAATCATATCAAAACGCAATAGTTTACGAGATATTTAATTGTTTACGATTTTTTATGCGCGTTATATACCTCGTTCCTAGACTCGTGTTACAAAAAGTTGGTGTGATTGAGCTCGTAAGATGCGAGATAATAGTAAACATGACACACTTTTGCTGTTGAATAACTTGATAAAAAAAAAAATCGTGCAATGGTCAATAAAAAAACAAATTGAAAGTAGAGATCCACTCTTTCGACTACTGTAATCTCATTTTTGTGTGATTTTTACTTTACGCCATAGATCTTTATAAGAATTGTAAAAAATTTTCAGATTTAACGGATATTCATTTGTCCGTATAGCTCCAAAAAAATCGGTCATATTGAAATATCAGTTACCGATTTCGAAAGTAGATATTTCAATCTTTAAAATACGTTTCGACCATTAATCTCGTTTTGTTTACCATTTTCAATGAAGTAACTCTATCTTGAAGTTAAAGGATCATTTATAATTAGTGTTAAAAAGACCAAATTCAAAGATTATGTATCTCTGAGTAATAAAGCAAGGTGGATTAAATCCACTATGCGTTAGTGCATATACATATACAATGTGTATGTGTGTGTGTGAGGGGATCAAGGAGGGGGAAATGTATCACAGACGCTGGGTCTGAGGGAGGAGAAAGCGCGTCACCGGGATCCATGGTAGAGGGGGAAAGGTTCGTTCCTTCTCTCTCTCACATGTTATGTTCTCTCTTCAACCTATTGTCCTTTCTCTCCTACCCATTAGGATGCAGTTCTCTCTCTTCCACCCGTTGCAGTCCTATACTTATTATTTGCACTTTCTCTTCCTCCCGTTGTACTTTCTTTCACGTTGTCTTTTCTTCTTGTACGTGATTTAATTAAATAGATATGGTATTTACGATTTTTAATGATACGACTTAGAAACTAATTATGATAATATTATTATGAATTTTTAATAATATAACATAGTAACACTAATTATGATAATAATTTTTAGTAATGTAGTACAAAAATGATCAAGCGCGCTTTCTTATCGAGTAATTCAATACTTATTGAATCGTACTACTGAACAGCTATTATTAACTAATTCTTAACTACAGAAAAAGGGGGAAAGAAATCAAAATATATTTAAAAAATTTCATGCTTTATTTTAAATTTGATATGTTCCTTTTTGGCATTTCGACCATCAGTTGTATATTTTAAATACATTTTGTAACGCACAATTCTTAACATATTTTACACATCGCATAATATTAGTAACATCTAGGTTATGTAAAGAATCTATATGTTCGTAATCAGCAGTAATCCAAGGTTTCAATGGTCAAGTTGTCGCTATCGAGTATATCAGTCAGCCATTCGCGTTTTTCACGTCCTTTAACGTATACGATTTTATTGTCGTCACTCTCTTCCGCATCAATTACAGCCATTGTAATCAGGCGTTTCATGCTTGTTACGTGGCATATATCATTGTAAATGTTGTGCAACGCGATTTATAAGAAATGTGGGCTCACTACATATATTTTTTAACACATACATATACACACGCACAAGTTACCGAATCTTATCGAGATAAGTACAAGAACAACGAGACGGGCAGCCGCGCTCGACGTCCCTTAGGCCACATGGAACGATACAACCAATCCGCAGCGACTACGATTGTCGTGATAAGTCACGAGAACGGCTATATAACTTCGAGAGCTTTCTCGCGTTCAGAAGCCAATCGAGCCACCAAAACGATTTTATAAGAAATCAGCGAGCATTTTCATTAGCGAGCGTTTCACTGTAGCTGAGTTTACAGAGCAAGTGATACGAAGCCGAGTCTTCATCTAGAGTCAAGACTGAAATCTTGCCTAAATATTTTTGTACTAATATATTCAATAAATAACGTTGAAAGATATCTGGATTATAGTTTACTACATAACAATGCTGTACGGGATCATCCCGTCTTCCCATTGCAATCCATGGTGATAAGCACTCAGCCAGGAAGCGCAATACTTTTCTGACTTTGTCAAGAAATTCCATGGCATGGGACACGTAAAAATGTAATGAAAGAGAATGGCTCCTTTTCTCAACACCGCCACTTCCTTCACGACAAATTTCTTTCCAACGATAAATTCACAAACGTTGGTATAGTCAACGACTTTTCGAGACTGTGATTGATCGCAGAGAATCTTGGTTTTTATCTCTTGTATTGAAAAGAGAACCAGCGTATTTTTTCTTTCAGCAATGATAATTTACGTAATCTTGCGTACTATAATAACCATGGGACTATATTCGATCACGTGGTCGTGTATGATGAGACAATAGGTTGTAGTATACATTCTCTTTGAATTCAAATTCTAATCGCACGATATCACTCTTGATGGACTCGTTTTATCACGAGCAGTCAACCAATCAAATGATAACATGAGTATAACCGTAAAGAAAGTTTTTCATGTTCAATAATATTTCGCGGTTTTCCCAGGAAATTTGGTAATAAGACGTACGGAAACGTACAAACATATCATATAAGACAGTGATTTTGTCAAAATCTAGATTCAGATCATCGTATGGATAAAATTCAAAATAAGAGTTTTAAATAAAGTTTCACGTTGGTTAATTTACAGTGATCAAAGTAAGTTTTCATGATATTTTTCGTCTCAGTTTGCAGAGCAAAGATAACATATCTAGGTTTTTTCAGCTGAGTCACAGTCTTGATAGCCCACGAATGCTCTCGTGTTTTGCAACAAGGGATACTCATACAAATCTTACGAAACAAATCTTTATCGAACGAAAAAAAATACTCAGAAAACTAATACTCAGATATCGTCCGCTTTCCAAGGTACGCAGCATGGATAGTTTATTAACTTCGTTTAACATAACGTGAAGCATTCGCCATTGTATTTTGAATAATTCAAGCGTCGATTCAGTCGCTGGATCTCCGTAGGCAATTGTTGTCATTGCGTGCTCGTATTAAAATTAATTCGTGACGAGTGTTAATTACCACATGTTTGTAATCTTCGCAAAAGCCCAACAAGCTGACCGTAAAAATTAAAGTATCCATCATCTGTTATTTAACTTTTCGCATTATAGTCAGACGGAATAAGTCTAGCAATATTCATAATCGTTGCATTGTCACTTGAAAACGATGCATAGCTCTTTAGAGTATTGATTATTCCAACATTTCTATTACGATCGATCTCTCGAGTTCATATCGAATTTCGTCAAACATAAACGCCACTCAATTACTTCTAATTGTTGATCTTTTTCCTTTAACATCAATCTACCTTCGACGTAGAGAACACTTTCACACAGTAGCGTGTATGTAAATCCTACTGTTGTATGGGTATCTCGTCGCTATATCCAAACATAGTGTTGACGTACAGATTATACGTGTGAAACTCGAACTTGACGATACGATCGTCAAAGATCGGTTCGCCTCCAATATTCAAGATATCAATCATCTCAGATATTTTGTACAATAAAGCCCAATAATTGTAAAAATTTAACGTTTGACATAATAAGCTTCCTTCTACTGAACGATCGAATATTTTTGATCGTTGTCCCTTTAGCAAAAATTATGTCTCTAGTCTGTTTTGTCTGCTCGTTCAGAACAAGCATCTCACGTTATCGTTGTTGTATCACTTTATCGCTGTCGCCTCCATGCATTCTAATGATGATACTTCTAATAGTACTCATTCTTGATTTCTTCTCCACGAAAATCGAGTAATCGTCTTGATCCACAACGCGAACCGTCAAATCTGTAACGATCCGTACGATGATTGGAAAGTAAATGATCTGTGTCGGTCTTTCCGATATCTTATATCCTGATGACACGCTCGATGAAAATACATGTATCGTGTGCACGGACTTATCGTTGCTGTATGTGCTCGTATGGTTACGTTGCATTCAATACGAATGATATTTACGTTGATGATATTTATCGATACGTCTGATTCGTGCCATTGCGGCTCCAGCACGCGATTCGATGAAAATCCCAACAGCGATCCAATATTGAGAGGTTTGATAAAATTTTCTCCATAAGCGCATTTGATCTCACTCTTCATTGTATTGTTATTTATTGACGAGACGAAGGCGAGGCAAAGGCACGAAGAAAAGAATAAGGAGAGTGCAGAAAAACAAATCGTATATTTAGAATATCGATGTGACCGTTACAAGCGTCGTGGCCAGACAGAGACGAATAGAGAAGCCAGCGCAGTACGCTAATAGGTGGCGCTAGCGTTAGTGCAATGTGTATTGTCTGTAGTACATAAGTGGTACACGAATATCAATATTATTGATATGAATAGTCAATAGGTGTTCAACCTCTTTGCGAAGCTTTTTCTCTCTTGCAACATCATTAGGATGAAATCGTAGAATTGCACGTCTTAGATACTTGTTTGTCACGTATTTTGTACGATCCTTTAGGAATGACAATTTCTTTGTCATCTTCGTCAAAGTAAAACTTATTATTCGATGAATTTACATTAGATATCGTATGGTAGATTTCAAAGTCTGTCAGACCGAGATCACCATTGCTCAAATTTACGGCCGGAAAGTAAATAGCAGGCCGCGAAGATGCTACTTTTACCGATGAGTGTAAATGTTAATGATATGTTTGAATGAATACTGAATTGAAAGAATCAATTCTTAAATTGATTATCAACCGTCTGTAAAAACTGTAGACACAGTTGTCCACAATTATTTTGATCGTAACGTTGATAAGGCGTGCGATTATAATCGATTTGTGTTCCAAATATCGTATCAATTCAGTGATCGAAGATTGCCAAAACTATCAAAGTAAACAGCACATATCCCCGTTTCACGTACGCCACCCACTGAGTACCTGAGATCCATGAGCATTATCCAAATTTACGATACCGCTTTCGTTTCGATACATTCCTTCTGTTGGTAAAGTAATACGCATAAAAATATCTCTAAAATATGGAATAAGCGGAAAACTTGAGAAATGAATGATTCTTTCGACAAGTATGAGTCGCTAATCCCAACGTACATCTTGTTGAAAAGGTGTTGCGTAAAAAAGGAGATAAGGTTTACGTGAAATGGCTGGGATTTGTAATTCACACAACTCTTGGATATACAAGGATAGTGTGTTATAACAATAACATTTATTATAAATTTATTACAAACTGTATAATTTTTTTTCTTATGTAAATATTAAATATGAACGTATTATACATATTATACATATTATATATATTACACATATTATACATGCATACATACACACGTACATACATACGTGTATACATATATACATATATACATACATACATGCATATGTACATATGTATATGCATAGGCTCTCGTATACATAAAAAGACGCGAATGGCTGGCTGATATACTCGATAGCGACAACTTGACCATTGAGACCTTGGATGCTGATTACGAAGATATAGATTCTTTACATAATCTAGATGTTACTAATATTATGCGATGTGTAAAACATGTTAAGAATTGTGCGTTACAAAATGTATGTAAAATATACAACTGGTGATCGCAATGCCAAAAAGAAACGTATCAAATTTAAAATAAAGCATGAAATTTTTTAAATATATTTTGATTTCTTTCCCCCTTTCCCTGTAGTTAAGAATTAGTCAATAATAGCTCAGTAGTACAATAACTATTGTAGTTCAATAAGTATTGAATTAGTCGATAAGAAAGCGCGCTTGATCATTTTTGTATTACATTATTAAAAATTATTATCATAATTAATATTACTAGATTATATTATTAAAAATTCATAAAAATATTATCATAATCAGTTTTTAAGTCGTATCATTAAAAATCGTAAATATCTATTTTATTAAATTACGTGCAAGAAGAAAAGACAACGTGGGCAAGAGTGCAAATAATAAGTATAAGATTGCAACGGGTGGAAGAGAGAGAGAACTGCATTCTACAAGGGATAGGAGAGAGAGGACAATAGGTTGAAGAGAGAACACAACGGGTGAGAGAGAGAAAGAACGAACTCTTAACATGAATTCCGGTGACGCGTTTCCCCCTCCCGCGGATCCAGCGTCTATGATCCATTTCCCTCTCCCTAACCCTCCCACACACACACACATACACACACGCACGCGCACATCGTATGCGTATACATCGTACACGCACTAACACATAATGGGTTAGAACCCGCCTTGCTTTATTACTTCTCTGCAAAAAATGATTACGAAACGATGTTTGAAAAAGTGTTTTAAAACTTAAAGTCATAATCTTCGAATACTTCAAATCGTGTTTCTATGTGAAAATTTTATTACAAATGGTGCTAATTTGAAGTAGATCTTCCAAAATTAAATAATAAACTTCGTCTTTGATAACGAGCACGGATAAAAAAAATCTTCTCAGGTCTGTGCCCTGAAAAAGAGAACTTATTTTGCTTTCTAAAATGATATACTTTTGACATTCTAATCAGTTCTGTGCTCTGAAAAAGAGAACTTATTTTGCTTCCTAAAATGATATACTTTTGACATTCTATAAAATGAAAAAGATTCCTCTTGAAAAATTTAGACAAATGTCAAAAACTAAAACATTTTTGTGTAAAACATATTTTTTACATTATTATGGTCGGGATTTTCGAAGTGATATCATTTTCTGAAAAAACAACGTTTACCGTTAACATTAGCGTTATCCAATGTGCGCCACGTAAGGGTTGCCGGTCAGAAAGATAATATTCTTTTTTTCACAGGGCACAGAATTGAGGAGATTTTTTATTGCATGTACGTCATCAACTTATTTTTTAATTTTACAAGATCCACTTCAAATTAACAACATTTGTAAAATTTTTACATAGAAACATGATTCGAAGAATTCAAAAGTTATGACTTTAAAACGCTTAAGTTTTAAGTTTTAAAACGCTTTTCCAAACATCGCTTCGTAATCATTTTTCGCAGAGATAAACTTTGAATTTGACCTTCTTAATGCCGATTCTAAATGATCTTTTAACTTCAAGAAATTAATTTCAACTTTTTTGGAAATAGTCATAATATTTTTTAAAAAGCATTTTAAAAGTGGAAATCTTTACTTTCGAAATCGGTAATCTGTTTGATATTTTAATCTGATTGATTTTTTATAGAGCTATACGAACAAATTACAATTGAGACAACAAACAATTGGGAGTACAATTTAGTTCGGTCCGTTTTCCAAAAGATGGCTCCGGCTGTTGTGAATGGTTCATAGTGACAGCTGATTTTGGCGTTTTCAGAGAGGTTAGACATCTGCTAATAATATTCAGTTTATATCGCTTTGAGTTTCATACAAAAACCTTGATTTTTACTGTGTTTGAAATGTCGAATTTTGTGTTAACCAAGCAGCATTTGCGGGAGGTTCTAATTTTCTGCTTTACTTGGAAGAAAAGTGCAGCTGAAGCCCATCGAATGCTTGTCGAAGTTTATGGTGACACTGATAAATCCATACATGTTCCAACTGATAAATCATGTAGGGAATGGTTCCGACGTTTCAAGGATGGAGATTTCAGCGTTGAAGACAAGCCTCGTTCTGGACAGCCAAAAAAATTCGAAGACAAAGAATTAGAGGCATTACTTGAAGAAGATCAGAGTCAAACGCAAGAGGAGCTTGCAGAATCATTGGGAATAACTCAACAAGCCGTTTCTGCACGATTGAGAGCCATGGGAATAATTCAAAAGCAAGGAAATTGGATGCCTTATGAACTGAAACCGAGAGACGTTGAAAGGCGATTTTTCACTTGCGAACAGCTGATTCAAAGACAACAAAGAAAAGGTTTTTTGCATCGGATTGTGACTGGAGATGAGAAGTGGATATTTTACGACAACCCCAAGAAGAAAAAATACTACGCTAAGCCCAGTCAATCGTTGCCTCAATATCAACACCAAAGCCGAACATTCATGGTTCGAAGAACATGCTCTGTATCTGGTGGGACCAAAAGGATGTTGTTTACTATGAGCTGCTGAAACCTGGCGATTCCATTACGGGCGATCGGTATCGGCTACAATTGATTCATTTGAGCCGTGCATTGCGAGAAAAACGGTCGGAATACGAGCAAAGACATGATAAAGTTATTTTTCTTCATGACAACGCTCGGACTCATGTCGCAAAAGTCGTAAAAAAATATTTGAAAACGCTCAAATGGGATGTTTTACCGTGCCCGCCGTATTCTCCGGACATTGCTCCTTCTGATTACTGGTTGTTCCGAAGGATGCAGCACGATTTGGCAAGTCACCGGTTCACTTCTCCAAAATTGGATCGCCTCCAAAGACGAGTCATTTTTTCGAGATGGAATTCGAAAATTGCCTGAGAGATGGGAAAAAGTAGTAGCCAGCGATGGACAATACTTTAATTAATCTGTTCATTCATTTTGTTTTGAAATAAATGCATTTTTGAACACAAAAAAACGGACCGAACTAATTTGTACTCCCAATAATATCTATCAAATCTAAAAATTTTGTACAAATTTTACAAAAGTCTATGATGTGAAATAAAATCCACACAGAAAAGCGATTTACAGCAGAAAGAGTGATTTTTTTACCTTCAATTTGCTTTTTTATTGAACATTGTATAATTGTTTTTCACCGAGTTATTCAACGTTGAAGCAAAAGTGATCATTTTTAATAATACGGGTTTTTGTAATCGGTTCTTTCAGTTACACTACCATTTTTTGTATATCGAAAAGGAATATTGCAACCTTTCTGAGCCACTGCAATCGGCTGTATGTACAGCATGGAGTATAGAGAAAAAGAGACCAAACTTACATAGACGAGGCCGTCAAAAAGCGTGGTCAAAAGTGGTCATCTGAATTAGTTCAATTCAGATGTCACTTTCGTTCCGCGACACCGTTCTTGCAGTTTACATGATAGGTTATACTAATTTTACATGAAAAATGCTTCATTCTTCATGTATTTTTAATGACAATTTACGTCTTCCTGTTACTATTAGAGCATGATGTCAAAAAATAATGTCTCTATTTGTAAGTTATTTATGTTTGGTTGTGTGTGCATAAGCATATATGAGAGGAGTTTTGCGATTCGAACGCCGTCTATCAAGCACTATTAATACCAATTCAGAAACTTGACTTTGACTTTTGACACTTTTCAAAGCTTAGTTTGACCTTCTATTTTTTATATTTCATGATGTGCAGATAACAGTAACAAATAAGGTTACTTAGTGCTCGCGCCGAGACACTACCATGATTCCAGATATTAAATCAATATTAAAATTGATATAAAAATACATTGAACCCATATGTGTACATTTCATTAAATACACATAATAGCTAAAGTATTAAATAGTATTACAAAGTTATATTAAAGTTATCATGCAGTTTTAATGAGACATAATAACGTATCTAAAAGACCAGCTTATTCTGAAAGATTTTTAAATTAAAATGTAAAATAATATTTCTGTCAGTATACTAAAAAATTATAACAAACTGTGCTTATTTTTTAATTACGAATAATAAGTTTTTGAACAATTTTATTTTTGCGAAAAGAAGAAAACGAATTTAAATTTATAGTAATCAAGATATTATTTTTCTGTTTCAGATGACATAGAATGGGTTGGGTGGCGCTAGGGCGGTGTGCGAGTGGTGGCGGCCGCCTCTCATCTATCCTCTCGCTATCTCTCACCTCCTTCGTGAGTTCCTTAATCTTCACATCCCTTTGTATCCTTACACTTGCCCTTACACTCGTCTCTCTCGTTCGTGCCGAAGACATGTACGTATAGCACACAAGATAATCGCTATATACGAATTGCCTTTTAGCTTCTCGAACGTCCTCCAATCATAATATGCTATTTTATGATCCGGACACTGACAAGAGGTTTGTTCGCGTCGCATATTCCAATATACTTCAACATGTTCTTATCATAGCTTCTACTTACTCTAACGAACACGTTTGAGTGAGTAAGAGCTACGGTTGAAGGAATAAGGGTAGTTGGAGCATGCGACGTAAACAAATCTAAGGAGAAGGCAAAAATTGTGAAGTGTCCATAGACGTAGTATTTCTAGACCGAGCATTGTCAGAAATTTGAGGAATGTAGGTAGTCTTCATTTAGTAAAGGACGCACTCACTTGATCCAAAAAAAATCGAGGGAGAGTGGAACGGAGTATTTCTCTTCTCTGATTAGTTTCGCCATTTGTAGTGCAACTTCCGCAAACATATATATGTGTGTATGTATGTATATATATATATATATATATATATATATATGTGTCATACACACAATACTAGTGCGGTACAATACTAATATGTGCAGCATATATTCCATCACGCTCCTACCATACCTCCTACTCACTTCAACATCGCACTATGAATGACAGCTTCCTGGTGAGTCCGCTCCATCTCCCTTGATTCTCTCTGACTTGGTTCAAGTGTGTTCTCTCTCGTTTCGTGCATGTATATAAAGTATACCACTGAGAAAGAGGATCGAAAGAGAGAAAAAGAAACTGAAATGTAACAGCTTACAGTCAGATAGGCGAAGAGAGTCTTGTATATGTTCTGTATATGAATCTCACGACGAGCGCGAACCGAGACGGATGTGTTTCGTTTTGGATTGGGTGTTATATCATTTCAAATTTTTGTTAGCCCGCCGAACTGCTTTCGATCTCCTCTTTTACAAATATACTTTACATGCATGCGCGAAACGAGAGAGTACGCACCTGGACCAAATCAAAGAGAATCAAGGAAAAATGGAGTGGATTTAACCGGAAGCTGTCATTTTCAGTTTATTGTTGGAGTAGTGTGTAAAGGATATGATAGGAGCGTGATGGACGGTGCTGCACACACTATATAATATTGTACCGCACTAGAATTGCGTGTATGTACATATATGTACATACACATAAATGTACATTTGCGGAAGTGCACAATAGCGGAACCAATCAGGGAAGAGAACATTCTTCGCTCCACTCTCCCTTGATTCTCTCTAGACCAAGTGAGTACGTCTTTTTATACATGAGGACTCCTCAAATACTTGATCTAAAGATACTATATCTATGGAAGTGCCAAATGGGATGAGCCATAACTTATTCGAAATGGAAGGTTGTACTAATAATGTAAAAAAGGGTTTGGGTGGATGGACTTTTGAATTTGCGAAATTTGCAATTAAAGTTGAGCATCCGATTAGCTGTACAATAAGTATTAGGACTGTGAGTGTGTCGTAAACAAGAAAACGGCATAGCTAAGCGGATTGTGGTACTTGATTATACTTTTTCTTATCCAGTCAACGAAAGCTCGAATCCCCGCTGTATTAATTTTTTTTAAAGTAACAATCATATTTTATAATGTAATTTATTTTTCTTTTTTTCTTTTAAGTAAAAATACTAATAACTATATTTTATGTTATATAAGGTGTTTTGAAATTAATGATAAGTCTTTCGCACAGAGGCAGAATGGAAGAAACTGAGAAGAAAAGTCCTCTATCATTTTACAATTGTCGCAATGGTTTTAACAAGTTATTAATTTATGAAAATAGCCAAATTCGCTCACCGCCAAATGCTAGCGTGCGACAGGATAGCACCCGCCCCGCGCGGGCGAGGCGCGCGTCCGTCATCGCTAGGCATGTTGTTTGTAAGAGGCAATTGCCGTCGCTAGACATTACGTGCCTAGTGATGACAAACCTGCATTAGGCAGATCTATCCTGTCGCGCGCTTGCATTTGGCGATGGACTGGGCTAATTTGGATATTTTTATAAGTTAATAACTCGTTAACCATTGCGACAATTGTAAAATGATAGAGGACTTTTCTTCTCATTTTAATCCATTCTGCCCCTGTACGAAAGACTTATCATTAATTTCCAAACACCCTGTATATAACAATAAAAAACAAGATTTCATAAAGTTTTAATTATTTATTATAAAATTTATGTTTATCTTAGACATTACTGTACAATTTTTAAATTATTAATTGATTGATATTATATAAATGGAATAACTTTACAGAAAAAGTCAACTATGTTTTCCTCCGAATATTTGCTGTATGAAATGTTTCTATAAAAATAATTCATTTATAAAATGTTCATGGTACGCGTCCTTTTGTGTTTTAAAAGTTTTTGCTTTGATTTTTATAGACATTTTTTGTATGGCAATGTCTACATTTTATAATAAATACAATAATTAAAACTTTAAAAAATCTTGTTATTTATTGTTATATATAACAAAAACTGCAATTATTTTTACTTAAAAAAAAAGAAAAATAAATTACGTTATAAAATATGATTGTTACTTTAAAAAAAAAATTAACACTACATTCGAACTTTCGTTGACCAGAAAAAATATAATCGTGCACCACAATTCGCTCAGCTACTCCGTTTTCTTGTTTACGGTCCACAGTCCTAATACTTATTGACAGCTGCCCACCTTTCCCCACCTATGCCCACCTTTAACTGCAATATTCTCAGAATCAAAAACTCATCCACTCAAACCTGTTTAGTGTTAGTACACGCAATTTCCTTTTTCTAAGCTATGACTTATCTCATTTGGTACTTTATAATTCTTGCCATCTTCTTGTGAGAAACGAAAAATAAGAGTTATTATATTTTTGCTTATTCTCAACTTTTAGTCTTTTTTATATTAATCGTTACATATTCCAATAATAAACATTCTTTTAATCAATACGGATTTCGCAGTAACGATTACTACAGTAACGAATACAAATCGATATATGATTAAGTTTTATTACTGATCCAGTATTAAATCAGTATTGCATTGTTGCGGAAATTACAGCATCAAGTGTCACACGTTTTGGTTTTAACCAAAAATGGATAAGCAGTATAACTTCTATGAAAATGGCCAGAATAAGATTTTAAAAAGTATTTTCAAGCTTAAAATCTCTGCTTTTCAGATCTTTACTTTAAATTGCAAGAAATTCGGAGGAAATAGGCATAACAGAGAAATTCTCAACGTCAAGGCTGTATGGCTTGATGGCAGGACGAAAGTCTATCAATATGAAGGAGACCACGTCTCGGCTCAAATCTCAGAGTCCTTATTTTTCTCGTGTTGTCGTTTATTTCTTATAAAATAATGACTTGACTAATTAACGTAATTTTAAACTTTAGAATCTATTAATTTCAATGAGATCAAAAGAAAGCGACGTTTTTAATCAATGTTTTTCATGTTTGAAATTACGACTTTAGGCAAAACGGCATTTGCTTTACTGATTTTATTCTTACATCGCAACAGGCGATCATCGCGTTAGCGAAGTATACTACGTGGAGATTGCACAGTCGGATTTATGTTTCTTGTGTGTGCGTGTGTAGCGTGCGTGCGTGCGTGTGTGTGCGCGCGCGCGCATGTGTGTCACGTGCCCGCGTGAGTATATACATAATAAGGAAATTAAATTTCTAGTTTTAGGTATTGCTGCTTCTTTTATGAATAATTTCTCTTAAAGGTTACTACATGTTTATGCATCGTTGAATTGCTGTCTGTAAAGTTTGATATCAAATTCCCAACGGGGAGCTTCCGTTAACCCTAAAATTCTTCGTGGGTACTGTTATCGTAATCGATGCTCAAGTATATTCCAGATATGCTCGAGCGGATTGAGGTCAAGATTCTTCGGCGGAAAATTTAAAACGTTAACACAATTTTCTCTGAAAAATGTATGATAAATGCAATATAGCAACGGGTACTATCATGTATAAGTATGAATCTATGCTTTATTCGATTACGCATTGAAAGAATATTATACGGACACGATATCTCGTTGATATATCGCCTAATTAATTCAGGAGATAGTATAATAACAAGTGAAATGCAGTAAATCGAGATACCTATCTATACCACAACGGAACTATCTAAGAAAGATCAAACTGATTCACAACTAAGTCTGTAGAAAGCACATTTTTTTTTAAATGTCTGTTACACACTAATCATATCAACAAAATAACAACAGAATTGTTACAGAATTAGATGTATATAATAATATTGATAGACTACTAGAAAAAAACGTAAGAAACAGAATAGATTAATGGTATAATCTGATAGTATATCGTCTACAGAAACCAAGCAGATCCCTCGACATCACCTAGCACTAGACTGTCAGCAGAAATGACGCAGATCTTGCTTTGAAATGATTTGACAGCAGATTGTTGATAGAAACCCAACAGATTCTGGAACAATCTATCGACAATCAATTATCAATTTCTGTCGACAATCTCCTGTCAGGTCGTGTCAGAGCAGAATCTGCTCAGTTTCTGCCAACAATTTGCCTTCACATTATGTTGATAGGCGATGTTAACAGAACACAAGCCTAATGCGAACGCAGTTGATGGCAGAGTCATTTTCTGCTCGAATCTGCTGACAGTCTGCTAGAAGACTGCAGACATTTTGTTATCTGAGGACATATAGAGATTCTTTTCATTTTGCTCTCCACGATAATTCCATATTTGTGTTCGTCTCTCATTCCGATACAAAGAAAATCATACAATGACTGCAGAAAATTACAGAAGAACTCTGTCAAATTTGGCATCAAATTCCACAGACAACAATTTGGTGATACATAAACATGTATCAATATTTAAGAGACGTTATTCATAATAGAGGCAACAATATTTTTACGGAAAAATATAATTGGAAGCCAATGATAATACTAATAGTAATTATAGATCAACTTATTAATTTCGCGAAAGTATTAGTATGCAGTATTAAAAACCATGTGTATCAATGAATTACTATTAATGACAAAATGAGAGTATTACTGATTAGCATCTTATTACATTTTAGATATTATTATATTCTTATACGGATACGGTAAAATTATGATAAAAAAATTGTTTTCCTTTGAATTTAGGAATTGATTCTCTTGGAACTGCTATTTTGATGATTCATGAACATTTGAATGTTAATGCATCTATAGTTGTAATATGTCTAGTTAATAGATATTTAAAAAGCTGATTAAAAGGGTATAAAGCGTATAATTAAAATGTATTCTTTAATAAATGTATCCAAAAATGACTGAACAACTATTTGCAGTTAGTCAAGCATCTCTTACGAAAAAATAAGATTGGAAGCCAATAGTAACTATTGATAATAACAATAAGGCTCTAAGGAAATAAATCAGATTGGATAAAATGCCAATCAGAGCCAGTACTAGGCGTACGTGTGCGTCACATATTCTTTATTATATAACAATTAATTTAGATGTTTCGACTCTCCATTTTGAGTCATCTTCAATAACACAGACTTAATTACTAATGCATTACATGTTTTTGAAGTAGTTAATGCAGAAAAACAGTTCAATAGAAAAGTCGCGGTGAGGTGTCAATGTTACAAGGATTGATAAGCTTCTTAAAAATGGATTCATTTTGGAATTTTATCAGACTTTATGGCTATGTTTTAAAATAAAAACGAACGATTTTACAATGAAGAATAAAATAAATCAACACTTAATATATAAAAATTACTTATATAATATTATAGCAGTAAACTAATTTTCTAACAAACTCTAATAAACTCTAACATTATTGCAACGGTATTGTATTTAAGTATGTCCGTTACGAAATCTAAACAATGAATGAAAGTCATTTTGGAAAGTTCTTATTAACAACTGTGGCGGTCAATTCGACATCATATATCTTTCGCGCGTTCGAAATGTGCAAACTACAAGAGGAGTGCAATTGTTTCAACGCATACATGAATCAGCTCGCATGAAATTAATTTCCGAAAAAAGTAATAGGTGGCTGAATTTCACATGTTTTGAAAACGTCCAGGCATGATAAAAGAAGAACAAAATCATCGTAACTTCTGCCTTCTCCGTTTGGAATAGCTGAAGCGTAACCTATTTTTTATTTGGCCTTACGGCTTTACCCTGGCGACCTGCGGCGATCTGTTCGACGGGATCGATTCCACGGCGGTGTCTCGATGGATCTGCTGTCTACCTGGATAATTGTTCCGATCCGTTGAAATCACCGGTGCAGCTTACCCGATCTCCTTGAGGGACTCTGACAAAGTGGGATCTTTGGATTTGGCGCTACATCTCTCCTCGCTGGACGGTACTTCCGCTGATGTCTCCGCTTCGAGAGGACCAAGGAAGCCAGACGCAGCCTCCAGCCCGAGTGACGAGAGGAACGTAATACCGAGCGTAATATCGAGGAACGTAATACAACTCGACTGCTGATCTCCAGAAGAATCCAGCATCGACCGATGAGTAAGAAGCAAGGAATCCTTACCGACGACGACTGGAAAGAGACGTCCGAAGGAACTCCGACGACACTCGCCAAAGAGTTTTCCAAGCAGGATCACCATCTTCCTGTACACCGATAGGATCACCATCTTCCTACACATCAGCAGGATCATCATCTTCCTATATGCTGAGAGGATTGCCACCTTCAAAGGACTCGGAGTCCGATTCATCACTTTTGAATGTATATTCGTCAGAAAATAAAATTTTGAGGTGAAAATCTGATAGTTGCTTTCTTATCCAGTTGCAAAATGCAAGTCTCTGTTCAAAATCATCATGAGTCAACGATTGATGAACAGACATTCTATAAGATTTCAATTTGTTTTCTTTTAAAATGAGCCAGATAATGTTACGACTAACTACCAGAATCCCTTTCTCGACGTCTTAAAGAATTATGAAGGTTCAATTCTGCCGATGCAAGAATTTCCGCTGTTCTTTCATTTCTAATTGGACAGCGGATCTGTCTATTTTTATTATGTTAAGGCTGACGACACCACTAATTCTGATTCGTCTGATTAGTCAATCATGAAAAGACTTTCCGCGAGTGAGGAGTCCGATTAGGAAAACGCTGTCTCCACAATCTTTCAGCACCAGCAAATGAACCTCAACATTCACCTAAAATTAGCAACATATCGTATGCTTCTTCATTTGAAGACATGGCTAGATAAATCTATGAAAACTGTGAGAAGTAAAACGAAATAGTGAATATTTATTTATCTCTGATTCACTTTTATAGCAACATAGGAAAGTTTCTATTAAGGTTGAATATTTATTACTAGGACCCGGACGTTTGGGCTCGGTCCCAACGGGCTGCGTGTGGAGAGCCGTTGCGTGCAAATGAGTCGAGTGCTTATTAAAGCGAAACAGCAACAAAACTGTCGCGCGATCAGCTTTAATAAGAAAACGGTGGTCATTTTGAACATCTCTCATAAACAAGTAAACATTATTTATTCAGAAACACCAACATATGCAAGTACACATACACATGTAGATGCGCGTGCGCGCGCGCGGACACACACACAGCAGAGAAGGTTTGAAGTCAAAAAATACTACGGGCGTGATGAACCGTGGGGTCTTTATCTCTGCTGCGACACACACACACACACACACACACACACACACACACACACACACAAAAGGTGCAAATCCGACCGGATAACCTTCACGCGGTACACCTTGGGTAATGCTAATGCCGGCGGTACTGTAACTTTTAATCTTCGTAACTCGAGTTACTTAATCAAAAAATACTTTATTATAAGGTTTTGAAAAGTTCTTGACATCGACTATTAGATTCTAGAATAAAAAGTAGGATGTTTCATTTAAAAAAAAATCGATGTAACCTTGATCTGACCTTGGCAAAGCCACTCAAGATCAAACTGATATGATCAATAAATAGATCTTTTTAAACCCCACAACTTTGGTCTGAACATATTTTTGATTGGATTTTATTCTGCGGAGATAAAAAGGGTGGATGGATGGTCTGAGACACCCTGTATATGTATGTACAGTACGAAGCAGAAATGCCTGGAGTTCGATTTTAGGGATCCAAGTTTCGTTCTTAATTGCTTTTACATTCATGACTGTTAAAATATGATACGGCCGGATGTTGCATTAGCGATCATGAATATATCGTAATGTTTGTAAATTGTCAATAAACAAAAATAAGGGACTAAAAATTCAAAACAATATTATAAAGGACATACACCACTACGCAAGATATTATAATAGAAGCAAAACAATATATAGATTTATTAAATTTACAAAGAACAATTTTTAAATAAAATATAGACGTTTCGGTCATTACATCATCTTCAGTATATATACAAATAAATAAATTAGTTTCTACAAAGCTGTTATTGCTGTTAGTTTGACAAATTGACTTAATTTGTGAGAATCGAATCTTGTCAATTATATAAAAATTAACGTCAAAAACGCTCGTAACATTATAACTTATACGGATTATACAAATTCGTCCTTTAAGAGACGATATTTATTTAACAATATACATCCATTATTTGAAATCCATTATTTGAAAAAGAATGCTAATATCTTGCTTTATAATATTGTTTTGTAAATTATGTTTTGATAGCCGGTCGATGTAATCTCAGTTTTGATAAATGAAATTTCTTTCTGTCAGATAACCTAATGGTTGGGTTGAAAACATTTCAATATTTCTCCATCCGGAAAAAAACGCCAAAAGTTTTTTCAGTGAAATCTCTGCAATATTTCAAAGTTTAATATTAAAGCGGATCTAAGCCTTTAATATATCAGATAAGTTGTAGTTTTGAAAAATATAATATAATTGCTTTTACTTACTAATAAAAATATATATTTTGTTAACTGTTTTTCTTACACTATAATAATAAATAAGCTACAGTGAATGCAAAAAGTATTCGCTCAGAGAAAATAATTTTTAAAAAAACTTTATTTTTAAAAAGTAAATATTATCCAGCCAGAAATGAGTCATCGAATTGATGTTGAATTGTTATCGATACGATGATTTTAACTAATTCGATGTCGATTGACGATCATTTCTTGGGTAATTAACAATTTATTCATAAAAAATAAAATAGACTATGTTTCTTAAAATTATATGCACCAAACATATATAGGTATATTAATTATAGAAAATATATTATATCATCTGAAAAATAAGCGAAAATTAAAAATTTTATTGTTTGGATGCTCAAAAAATATTCGTACAGTTGAGAAATTTAATTTCTAAAATCAAGAATACATGCGAAGCTCGTTTGTTTATGTTAGAATAGAATATATTCATTGTATAAAATTGCTAATTATTGTTTATTTTTTACAAATAAGACATTTTATAAAAAATTTTCTTGTACGAATACTTTCTGCTCTTACTGCATATAAATAAGCGAATAAGATAGTCAACGATATAATGTTTGTGGCGAGAAGTTTTTTATTGGAGAAGCACAGAAAAGTAATCCTAGATGTCTAATCATAAAGTATTTCAGACACTCACTGCTAAGAATGACGGTTAGTAGTATTAAAATCTTTTATATCTTTGTTTCTCATTCGATCTCAACGAAGATTGCAATCTCGACATAATATATGAATGCCAGAATTAAAATAAGATTAAATTGCGAACATCCCTAAGAGCTAAGTATATTCTAAATAAGATTTTTCCCGTATGTATTAGGGCCTACACACAATAGAACAAATATTAAAAACAGGAATAAATATTAAAATTTCAACCTACCAGGTATCAGTTATATCGAAATACATGGTTTCTCATAGGTTAAAATCTTAATCTTTATTCCTATTCCTAATATTTTCTCCGTTGTGCACAGGGCCTTATATTTTTTTACATGTTTACTTTTAGACTATTACGAGACAATTAAAAAAATATCGTAAAATTCAATAGTTCGAATAAGCCCTTTTTTTATAAATAAACCAATAAAATTTATGTTGGAAAAATTGGAGTTAAATCAGAAGTCGATGTAAATCCTTCTTATTGCTCAACAGAGATTTATATAATTTATACATATTATTATATATTTCAGAACAGACATCAGAGATACAAGTCGATGGACAGATATATGCAACTCTGCTTCCATATACAGACCTATGCGTGGTTGTAAGAAACTTCAAGGAATTCCAATACCTTTGAACAATTATCGCATATAAACTATTATTTATATTTAAAATCATAAAAATTATCAAATATTCCTTAAATAAAATATGAACAATTTTAACCTGTGCCATCAGAGCACGAGTAGGCGGAAAGCACTTTTGTGGACAAAAAAATTAAGTTAAGTTATTAAATAAAAAGATGTTTCAGAAATGATGTTTCTTTTACTTTTTCCGAGTTGGAAAAAGTAAAAACTTTTCGACACATCTTTCTTAAACATAGCCTGAAATTGATTTATATTTTATATTATTTGAAAAATGTTCGATAATTTATATGACTTTAACAATCAATCGTTTAACGTCATTGGAATTCCTTGTAGTTTCCTACAACCACGCATAGGCTTGTATATAGAAAACGGAGTTGCATACATGTGTCCATCTCCGATGTCTGTTCTAAAATTTGTAATAATATGTATAAATTATAATTTATATAAATCTCTGTTGAGCAATAGAAGAACTTACATCGATTTATGATTTAATGCATTATTAATTGTTTCCTAATCGTCTAAAAGCAAACATGTAAAAAAATATAAAATTCTCAATCTTGATTGAAGGCTCTAAAGAATAAATCGTAGGAAGGTAAAAAGCCAATGCGAGTCAGCACAAGTTGTTGGTGTGCAAGAATATCATATAATATATTTCGAAATGAAATAAAATTATAGACGTTTCCTTATTATTGGATACTGATACTTACACTATTGATAAACGCAATCTTTCAAATAAGGTATTATCTAATTAAAAGATTTGTTAAAAACTTGAAAAAGTCGAGAATTAGTTTCTGATCATACTTATAATTTTTTAAACACAACTCAACAAATCCAACATTACCTAAGGTTTATAATTCAAAATACACAAACAAAACAAACCGTTACATAGTATGTTTTCTCTAGAGACAGTCCCTTACATAATCTTGCGACTTTTTTACATAAAATTTTGGATGTTAACTTAATAAACTTTACGGTTACATAAAAAACAGTTTTCAACTTGTGAATGATCTTACTAAAGTAAATTTATCTAATGATTCGATGTTGATACCATTGGACGTCGTCTCACTTTTTACAAACGTAGACCTAGTGATAAAAAGCATTGATCAACATTGGCATTTTCTTAATGATAAAATTAATTTACCAATGGATGAATTTTTCAAAGTAATCGTTTTGGTATTTAACTCCACATACTTCAGCTTTAATGACAAATTCTACAAACAGGACATTTAAAGAATAATTCTTTATTTAAGTTTCGATTTTATGAACATAAATTCAAACAAAGACATTCGGACAAAAAAATCAAAACATGTATTGCTTTATTATATAAATTAGAAATCTCGGATGCGTATTTCTATCGTAAACGGTTGAAATCTAGAATTTCCAATCTTTCAAAACAAATAATGTATAACGTATCCAAGGTTATATATAATAAATTTTTTTATACAAGACATAGCATTAAATAAACGATATAAAATTGAACATAATAAACTAAACAGAAAATTCGATTGATTGGTAAGGAGACACACTATTGAAAATATTAATAAAATAAATAACATTAATTACTATTGGCAACGTAATGAGCAAATGGATCATATTACGAGATCAGAATTCTCAAATCAATAGGGTGTCTACAGACAGATTTATATTCCAAAATCCGATAAATAATACACACACGGAAACTATCCACATCAGCATCAACATGTAAAATATGATATAATATTAGAACCGAATTATAATTGGTTTGTAAATCTGAGTAAAATCTCTATTCCGAGAGAAGTGCAAGCATTGTTACAGCTTAGTGATAGGTTTTGCTTACCGTTACGCAATCAAACAGCCACTATCAATCTTATTAAAAATATTGAATATAATTTTCAAAAAATAAAAATATCTAAAATTTTTGAGTTAAGAAACAAAATTATACCTTTAATTAAGAACATTACGTTGAATAAAACTCAGTGCGAGAAAAAGATTTAATCATTATATTCTTCAACTAAGAATTTTATTAATAACAATCCAGATATTTTATTTATGCATATGGACAAGGGTAATATAGTTGCAATAAACAAGGCGGAATATATTACAAAGATAGAATCAATGCTTAACGATCAAGACACATACACTAAAATTTCGCGTAATCCGAATAGGATAATCACCAGTTTGAAGAGTATGTTGAAAAGATGGAAATAAGATGAAATGATAAATGATTCTAATTACAGACATTTTAACATAACTAATCCAATTTTACCAAGAGCATACTAAAATGCATAAAAATAGTTATCCGTTATGCATAATAATATCTTTCATAGGAAGTCCATTAAATAATCTAGCGACATTTTTACACAAAATTCTAGTAAAAAGTTTATCCCTGGCAAAGGATCATAGGTAGCAGCTTTCAACTCACCAATAATTTAGATAAATTTAAAATTTCTAATAATACTCTTTTTTCGTTAGATGTGGTTTCTCTGTTTACGAATGTTCCAATAAATTTAGTGATGGATGGAATCAATAGTAGATGGCATTTGATACAAGTTAACATGTGCTTAACTAAGACAGAATTTTTTAACACGATAAATCTAATCCTTGACTCCACATTTTTTATCTTTAATGGCAAATATTATAGATAAACCTTTGGAGTTCTCCGTTATCTCCGGTAATTATAGATATAATCTTACAAGACTTAGAGATACTTGCTTTTAACAGATTGACTATAGGACCTTCATTTTATATACGTTACGTAGATGACATTGCAATAGAAATCAACAAAATATACATTAATGATCTCTGTCTTACTTTTAATAGTTACCATTCACGACTTAAATTCACATTGGAGGAGGGAGATGATAGGCTTAATTTTTTGGATTTAACATTGATTAAACATAATGACTTCATATCCTATGATTGGTATCAGAAATAATACCAATATCTTCTGGACGTTACCTTAATTATTTTTCTCAACATCCTCTGTGTCAGAAAATTGGAGTTATAGATAGAGTACTTCTGCTGTCGCATTCTTCTTTCTACGCTAAGAATTTCAATAAAATTATCAGAATATTATTAAATAATGGTTACCCCTTGCATTTGATTTTTTCCACCATAAATAAAAGATTACATAAGAAATTCTTTGAATGGAACAGCCTTGATAACAATCAAATAAATAATAAAAAAAAATAGAAAAGAAACAAATTTTCTTTACAGTGCCTTTTGTTGCTGACGTTTCGAAAAAAATTAAAAACTTTTTAAAGAAGACAAACATAGCTAAAATAGCATACAAAGGTATCAACAAATTAAATAACTATATTAGAGTACAGAAAGACAAACTTCCACATATAATGAATACTGAGTTTATAAAATTGAATGCAAAGATTGTGACGCATCATACGTGAGTCAAAAAGGATCCTCAAAATCAGAATTAGCGAACATAGAAACCATATCAATCGAAATACCAAAGATCAGTTATCACAGAACATCGACTAAAACAAACACACGATTTTGACTGGGACAATATTAAGATATTAGATGAAGAAAAATGTTAAATAAAAGACTTATATCATAAATGATTTTCATCTGCGAACAGAAAAATAGTTTAAATATACAATCAGACACGGAGTCATTAAACGTAATACGTATATAACTTTTTATTTGAAAATAACTGAGTTTTCCTCTCTTCAATATCTCTGTTATTTGTGGTTTAATTCATGATTTATTTTAGCTTAACTTTTAATGTAAATGTATCATAACGTTCGTACAGATGACACGTATATTTTATAAGTTTAACGAATATCATGTAAGTTTTTCAAATTAGTAGTTGTTCACGATTTTAATTAGATTATTATTTCTTGTCAACACTTTATTAATTTTTTTTTTTTAATTATGTTAACAATATTATCGATTATATTTGTACAGTGCGCCGGGAAACTTAATGAGTTTGTTCAATTTACATTGAAAAAGATCCGAAGCTGGATCGAAACGTATGTATAGGACATTAGAACTAATAAATCTTATTACACATCGACATCCTGTTTGGCTCCAAAAGGCATCAACCTATATTAAAGATTCTACTAACAGTTCTTTGGTATCCCAATGATCCCCGCTATCCCTCATTTCAGCTGATTTAATCATACAAGATATAGAGTACTTAAAAAACTACCGTTTTCTTTGGAATTTTATTATAGATATGTCGATGATATTGTATTCTCAACTCAAGAATGCAACATTGATACGATCGTAAGTAATTTTAATAATTTTCACCCTAGATTAAAATTTACAGTAGAGCTTGATGGTAATAGTTTAAACTTTCTTGATGTAACACTGATAAAGAAAAATAATACCCTGTTATATGATCGGTATAACAAACCAACTTTTTCGGCGTGATACTTAAATTATTTTTCGTGTCCAATCCAATGTGTCAAAAAGTCAGAACAATTTTTGGTCTAACGGACAGAGTTTTACTATTATCACATCCTAGTTTCTATGAAAAAAAACTTTCGATTAATGATAGACATTTTATTGAATAACGGATATCCTCTCAATATATTATTTAATTATGTCAAAAAAAAACTTTACGTAAAATTTAAACAACTTAACAGCAACAAAATTAGTACAAATAAAAATTTATGATCTGCAATTAAATCTTTAACAACTTTTTTTACTGTTCCCTATATTTCGTCAATATCAGAAAAATTCAAAAGATTATTCAAAAATAACAAAACTGTTAGCTTGGCCTACGTGGGATTATATAAATTAAGTTCTTTTATTAGAGTTCAAAAGAACAAATTACATTCTTTTTTACATTCTAATGTAGTATATAAAATTAATTCCGATTGTAACGCTTCATACGTAAGCCAAACGAAAAAATTATTCAAAACCAGGATATCAGAACATCAATAGACATATTAATCAACACTCAGTTATTACAGAACATAGACTTGAATTTAATCATGATTTTGGAATAATGTCAAGATTTTAGATGAAGAAAAGAATTACAACAAGTGATTAATCTCAAAGTTTATTTATATTAAGAAACAGGAGAATGTAAAGATTATGCGTTTCGCGGGTTTCCTCCGTGTCCAGATCCATTCTTGGAATGCCAACGTTTCGTGAATCTTACAGTCTATTTCATCAGGGCGAGGAACTTGATACTATAGCAGTAATTTAAATTTACAAAAGGATACTGAAATGTTGGATTCTTTATACCATAATTTATTTTAAGAATGATTTTTCCAAACGATTTTTATAGTTAATGCGTATACTTTGTTTTAACTCGTTTGACTTTTCATTTTCCTTTTATTTATTGTATTTCCCCACTTAGTAACGACAATTTCGTTTTGATCTCTTCACATACTCTTGATATGTCTTACTATACATACGTTTTAAATTATTTGATCATCATCAATATGTAAGTGTAATGTAAGTGTATTCAGTTTTTAAAATATTTTTTGTATTAGTATTTTATATCTTTTATTATTTTTCATGTTATTGTATATTGCAGATAATGTAATTCGTTTGAGTATTCAGTTAAATACGACAGACAAGTTCTATATTTATTATATTGACGAAATAGTAAGCGGTCTGTACATATTTAAATTTACGCATTTGAACTATAATAGTAATAAGGCTCAATAAATTTAAAAAACAAAGGGCTACGAGCCTAAAATTAATCATTATAAAATAAAAATTTTTTAAACCATTAATAAATAAACATGTCATCTAGTTAAAATATAAACTTTAATTTGCCGATAACAAACAAAACAAAACAGCCGCTAACGATTTCTGTTGTTTCTATGACCTTTGTTTTTATATTTTTTACACAATTGAATTTTTTCAACTACATTGAAGATGATTCAATAATAAAGATTAAAACGTCTGTAATTTTATTTCATTCCGAAATATATGATATTTTTATACACCAACAACAATGCTGACTCGCATTGGCTTTCTATCTTCCTACGAAAAAAAAACATAACACATATGGGAAAGATTTATTTAGAATATATTCAGCTGCCAGGGAGATTCGCAATTTAATTTTATCTTAATTCTGGCACTCATAAGGTAACTCCGACAAATACGCCGTGCTGGGATTTACGCCGCAGAAGTCAGAAAAAATAGAAGGAATAGAGGGTAATTTTCTCGCAACTATTCTGTTACACTACTTTATGTTATATTGTGTTATAATTTCAGCTTCTTAATCTTAATGTTAATATTAATGAAATTATTGTGAGTCGAATCGATTTGTCACTTTAATGAGTAACGCTATCATAAATTATAATCTACATAAAATTATTACTGTAGGGCATGTAAAAGACTTAGTGGTTATTTCGTGATATATACGTGTAGTGGAATAGTAAAGCATGTTGTGTAGCAAAATACAAGTGCTTTGTTTTCCTATTCTTTGTTTAATTTGTTGTCTTGTATATCCCACCTGTTTAGGATAAACAGGATTTTTAGCGAGATTTATGCCCAAAGCATAAAGTGCGCAGATTGAATTTAGTGCACTAAATGCAATATATTAAATATGTACCTCATGTCATAACACTTCTAATATATGTAGGAAGATTGTAATTATTATTGTTCGGACTCTGACGGTCGGTAGCGCGATCATCGAAATTAATAGAGTTATCACAGGAGCTACTATCTCAAATCACGACTTATTCACGATTACGTCTCGAGGTGCGAGACAACACGCGCCAATACTCGCAGATCCCGACAACTATTGATTGAAGGAATTATAAGTCTATTAAAAACTGTTACTTCTCATACATGTATACTTACGTACTTCCGGTAGAGAATATTCTACACTGTTAGAGAACATTCTACACTGACTTACAATATAACATCGCGCGCCGGAAGGGACAGATCATTTCTCTTTTTGTCATGAATAGAAAAAAATGTCGTCACAATGTCTATTGCTCGCGGATTTTCAAAAAACGATCCGTTGCTTGCAGAAGTATACTGAAATTGCGTGTTTCGGAATCAAAGATTGTGGAGTTTTTTATAAATATTCTAATTATTATTAACTAGTCAAGCACTCTAATCATATTGTTTTATCATTGTTAGATCTTACCCTGTGTATTGTTAAGAAATAAATGTGGAATGATTACTGTGATTTTACTTACTGATTTTGCTGTGTCACTTACCTTCGATCACATCTGATTCATACAAACGATAAAATTCCAAACATTTTTGGTCCTTCGAGCCAGATCCGGGAATCCATTAGTACTTACACACTTGATACAGCTTCAAGCAAATCCTGATCTCGTATTTGCAACTGAAAATGGATTCATTAATCGAGAGCCAACTTGAGCTATTTGGGCGTATTTCACTTATTTATAATTTGAAAAAGGCAAGCGCTACAAAGTTAACAAAGGCGCTGGTCTCAACTACGATCAAGCTTCTTAACACCAAGTGGAAGAAAATTGAGGAGCAACATGAGCGTCTAAGAAGTGAGTATTATGAAGCACTCAAAAAGCACAATTATCATGTGAATGATTTTCTTGGACAAGCGGAAATAATTTACATAAAACAAAGACTCATTTTTATCGACATCGAAGAGAATCTTCTGAAGGGGAATGCAGGAAATGAAAACAAATCATCAATCGGAGCAGGATCAACTACGAGTATTACATTGCCTCGCATACAAATCCCACACTTCTCGGGAAAATACGAGGATTGGTCAGCCTTCCATGATCTTTTTTCGTTACTGATCATGAAGGACGCGACACTAGCGAATGTAACAAAGCTGTACTATTTGAAGACAAACTTGAAGAGCGAGGCAGAGATGATCGTAAAAAACTTACCCGCGACAGATGAAAATTTTGTTACAGTTTGGCAATCTTCAAGATTATAGTGAAAATATTCGCCAGTTGCTATGTTCGTTCTATTCGAATTACATGGCTATACCGAAAATGAAGGCTGAAACTGCTACGGAGTTACGCAGATTTTATCATGTTGTTCGAAGTATTGTAGGAGCTCTCGCCGATAGGCCAATTCAAAGCAACGAGGACATGTTCGTATGCTGGACTTCTGAATTGCTCGATCCACGTACCCGTAGCCGATGGGAGGATAGTGTGAGTAGAAGCCCTGATCCAATGTACGCTGAATTGATGGAATTCTTGGAACGTCGGCTCCATACTTTGGAAGCAATGCAAGGCAGTAAACTGAAGACTAATACCGGAAAATCAACAGAACGAGCAGCGAAGACAACCCGAACTCATCACTTGAAGAGAGAAAAAGAACGCTGCTCTTTGTGCCGACGTGATCATTATCTCATGATGTGTGAGACCTTCAAGAAGAAGAGTAGCCCGGAGAGAAAGCGGTTCGTCGATTACGCTCGTTTGTGTTTCAATCGTCTAGGAAATTACAAGGTTAGTGATTGTCACGAAACGATCGTGTACCGTTTGCTGAACGACATCACACCACTTTGCACGACGCTTGCCAATCAAACATTGAAAGAAAACAGCCAGATGTCGAGCCGGCTAAAGTGTCGCACAGCAGCCTGCCGATACACAGTATGCAGTGCTCCTTGCGATCGCGCGCGTTAATGTCGCTGATCGTTACGGAAGTTTACATACCGCATGGGCCTTAATTGATCAAGGCTCGGAAATGTTCATAATAACGGAATCATTATGACACAACGACTACGCAAACAAGTGTCGGTCGCCATTTTCTGCGTAGGAGGTCAACAGACAGCCATCGCGAGAGGACAAGTGACATTTGAATTGTTGTCGCGTACTGGAAAGCGTGTTATGAACGTTTCAGCAATCATCTTGCCGCGACTTATCGTCTACACGGGGTTAACGAGCGCTGTTACGCAGGATCTTACCTACAAAAACTCAAAGACTCTGAACTCTGCGTCTCAGATGATATAGACATTCTACTCGGTACCGATGTTTACGCGTTCATACTCGATTCCGGCATTAGGAAGAGTGGTCCCCGTGATCTCGCAGTCCAACAAACCAGGTTCGGTTGAATCGTCTCAGGAGTCAAGACCCACGGATTTCATGCGCTGGTACGTCTTCATTAGTCTAACTTGAGCGAACCATTATCTGTCATGGTGCGTCAGTTCTGGGAGCAGAAGGAAATTCAGCCGCCATCTTCTGTATTAACTCCGGACAAATAGAAGGATTGGAAGAATACGAGGATTCGTATAAGAAAACGCATTCACGTGATCAGGAAGGACGTTATATTGTACGACTTTTCGTCGATT
Source organism: Acromyrmex charruanus (assembly GCA_017607545.1). NCBI lineage: Eukaryota > Metazoa > Arthropoda > Insecta > Hymenoptera > Formicidae > Acromyrmex > Acromyrmex charruanus. The sequence goes on along the minus strand of JAANIC010005957.1, from coordinate 153,956 downwards.
CAGCACTTCTAAAATCGAACCCCAGGCATTCCTGCTACGAGTTGTACATGTATAGTACGAGTATGTATCTATAGTAATTCGGATTTAATTATTTAAGCATTAAAGATCTAATTTTGATCGTTATAGCAATTACTTCTGTTTCTCATTGTTGAATTTTCAAATGTACGAGTAAAATGTATTTTAATTTTATCAGTTTCATGCCTTTGACTATATGACATGGACTGCTAGCAGCAACTTGATTGGTAGTTATCCCATGTAACAGAAAGAGAGGTACATGTATCCAATTTGATGTTAAGTCCCGTTCTATCGACCAAAAGCGTGGCAAATTCAAATATGTTTTAGGTAGTTTCTATTATAAAATACTTATATTTTAAGTTTAACACGTACAATTAATTTAGTTGTTATTAAATTTATGATGTATGTTGTGTTTTGTGCGTTATTATTATAAACAATTACATAAATATTAAATTCAATTTGATGATAAGTCTAATGATAATAAGTATTGAAACATTTACAGACAAAAAACAAGATTAATTTTGAAATAAATAAGAGATAAAATGTGATATGCACAGATTAATATAATAAAAATAAGTTATATTATATAAATTAAAAAAAATGTTATGAGTGG
>JAANIC010005957.1:142561-153054 GCA_017607545.1 Acromyrmex charruanus | reverse complement strand
TTATGAGTGGAATAAGACAACAATTATGTAAACACATATGTAAGAAAAATCAAGCACTTTTTTAAGCACATTGCATGTCAAGTTTAATAATTCAAGTTTAAAAATTCAATATGGAGCATTAAAATGAGAAATTAAAGAATATTTGATACTTTTTCACGGTTAATTACGATGTAATTATCATTCAACATAGCATTATTAATGTATGATAAATATAATTATCGTATATTTACTTTATAGTATATATACTAAATATGTATTATGTCACAGTATATACATATATACATATATACATATACATATATATAAACATATATACATATACATATATATAAACATATATATCTATATGTATATATGTTCTAGCAAAATATCATCTATTTGATGTAATTAATTGATCATTCTTAACGAATCTGACGTCCTGTCATCGTAAACATGGATTGTCACAGCCATATAATGTCATATTAACATCGAAAATATGTCATTAAAATGTTTGTGGAACTTCGCACGATTATGCGAGTCAAAATTATAAATACGCAATTATACTTCTTAATGCTTTCGCAATAAAGATTTGCACGTGCATATTCAATATATAATAAAATCAGCTAAAATCAGCTTTGATATACCTGAACACGCCAGCTGTGACGTTAGTTCACGCATTTCTCAATTAGTTGATGACGCTACACATCTTGACATCCAGTCTGAAGTTGCTGCTAGCAGTCCATGTTATATAGTCAAAGGTCCAAGCTATACATTACGCATTAACATTACAGTGTTCGTGAATTATCAAAGTAGCAGATATCGTACGATCGCAGAGATTAAAGATAGCTAGAGTTTACAGTTTAGGATGGTGACCTCTTGGGAACATCCCAAACGATCATATATTCTTAAATAAAATTAATAAATAGTAATAAGGTTCTGTAAGTATAAAACAATGTAGTCAAAAGAAGGACAAAGAGCCAGTAATGTAGCAAAGAACTTTAATTTAAATTAAATTATAAAATTTATATAACAATTACAATTGACAAAAACAAACGTTTCGACTCTGATCGAGTCATTTTCAATGTTGTCGTAATATTTAAACATTGTTATAAACCAAAAATATACATGGTACTACAAAACTCATTATACAATAATTTTTAATCCTCATTTTATTCTTCATTTCGTGTAGTACGCTGCGAGTCATTTTTATCGAAAATCAAAGTAGTCATAAAACAATATTCTGGAAAAGTGACCATGAACAAAAAAATTAATATTTAATACATACAAATTAGTAATATAATAATGTACCTTGTCAGTAATATCAGTAAATGTGTTGAGAGTCCATTAATAAAAAGAGAGAAAAAAACGTAAGTAGATGGTAATTCATATCGTGGTACAATATATTGGTTTTTTATTTGAAGCAAATTTGCAAAAGTAACGAATATCTAACTTCCACGATGTCAGATAACGCAATGTCGAGAAGGAAAACATTTATCGAGAACGAAAAAACGGCAAAACAGGGAGGAAAAGGAAAGAAGATGATCATATATTATTGATCATCGGAATAATATAATAAACTTTGTTAGAAATAATACGATTTCGATTCTTGAGAGGTTTCAGAATGAATTTCCCAGGACAGATTCTAATAATAAATTATTATTTAATTGGATTAAGACAACAAAAAAATTTGTTAAAGATCATCCTGTAATATTAATTTCTAAAGCAGATAAAGGAAATGTCATCGTTGCTCAAAATAAACTAGATTACATATCCAAGATGGAATCGATACTTTCAGACAATAATACATATGAGATAATAACTAAAGATCCTACAAAAAAACTTACGAGTGATTGCGTAACATGCTTAGTAGGTGGAAAGGAAAAGAGTTTATAAATGACTTGGCACATTGAAGGTTGCATACGACTGACGGGATCATTCTTATTAGAGCACATACGGTTTAACAAAGATTCATAAACAAAATTATCCTCTTAGAATCATTGTTTCATTTATAAATAGCCCACTATATAATTTATCATTGTTTCTGCGTAATATCATTAACAACTCCATACCAGAAGCTCCTAGTTTTATAAAGAATAATTTTGATCTCATTAATAAACTTAAAGATGTCAAACCAGATTCTATATTAGTTTCCTTGGATGTCCCTATTTGCTAATATATCTATAGATTTGGCATCTGATAGTGTTGTTAGAAGGTGGGATTCCATATCTAAGAAAACAAAAATTCCTTTAGATGAATTTTTTATTGCCTTTCGGATGGTTTTGAATTCTACTTTTTATCTTTAATAAAAAAATGTACAAACAAATATTTGGGATCCTTATGGAGTCACTCTTGTCACCTGTCGTTGCAAATATGGTTATACAGAACTTTGAAAAAATTACTATCTGAATGCTGCCCGTTCGGTTATTTTATTATCGATACGTTGACGATATTATTTTGGCTGCTCTGTCTGAGAGTATTGATGATATCTTGGGTATCTTTAATTCGTTACACACTAGACTGCAGTTCACTATGGAGGTTGGCATTGACGGAAAAATCAGTTTTTTGGATACCAGATTGATTATTGAAGAACGGAATCTTATTTTCGATGTATATCGTAAAGCAACCTTTTCCGGTAGATTCCTTAATTCATAAAAGAGATGTAATGGAGTTGTGAATAAGATTTTTCATTTGTGTCATCCAAAGTTCCAACAAAACAATTTGATTGACGCTATTAATTTTTTTATAAAATGGATATCCTCTACATTTTATTTTCTCGACTATTCATAATAGAATTAAATATCATATTAACAATATTAATAGTTTGAATAATAACAATAAAGAAACAAAAAGATTTTTTACTATTTCATATGTCAATACAATATCTGAAAGATTCACACCTATCGTTAATATGTTTAATTGTAAATTGGCTTTTACCATTCCTAATACATTAAAAAATAATAATTTCATAAAGAGAGGAAAGGATAAGTTGGAACACTTTCACAATTAAAATGTAGTTTACAGAATATCTTGTGAGGATTGTGATGTTAGTTACGTTGGCCAGACAAAAAAACAGTTAAAGACTGCATGAACATATTCAGATATTAATACGAGTATAAGTTCAAAATATATTAATATAAGTTCTCCATCAGTGATCTCCAACCACCGTATGGAGGAAAATCACAACTTTAAATGGGATAAAGTGGACATATTAGATATAGAGCCTTCATACAATAAAAGATTAATATCTGAAATGGTCCATATTAAAAAAACAGAAACATGAAATAAAGATAAAACGACACAGAGACTTTGCTTGAATTCTATTCTAACATTATACATTCTCTTTCTCTCTTCTAATATTTTCTTTCCTTTTTCCCCCTGTACCGTTTTTCCGTTATCGATAAATGTTTTCCTTCTCAACATTGCGTTATCTGACATCGTGGAAGTTAGATGTTCGTTACTTTTGCAAATTTGCTTCAAATAAAAAACCAATTGTACCACGATATGGATTACCATCTATCTATGTTTTGTTCTCTCTTTTTATTAATGGACTCTCAACACATTTATTGATATTATTGACAAGGTACATTATTATATTACTAATTTATATGTATTAAATATTAATTTTTTTGTTCATGGTCACTTTTCCAGAATATTATTTTATGACTATTTTGATTTTCGACTTGAAAAATGACTCGCAACGTACTACACGAAATGAAGAATACAGGATTAAAAATTATAATGAGTTTTGTAATATCATGTATATTTTTGGTTTGTAATGATGTTTAAATATTATGACAACATTGAAAATGACTCGATCAAACGTTTGTTTTTGTCAATTGTAATTATTATATGAATTTTATGATTTAATTTAAATTAAAGTTCTTTGCTACATTATTGGCTCTTTGCCCTTCTTTTGAATACATTATTCTTAAATAAAATTATCTCCTGAATTCAGAGGAAAACATTTTTTATTACACGTCAGTAGTTACTATTCGCCAAATTACTGCTAATCAATAATACCATTGACTCCCAATTATATTTTTCGTAAGGGATGATTGAGAATCAATGGTAACTATTGATACTTAATCATAACTATTACTTAACGAATAGTTACTATTGGGCCATCATTAGTAATTTGGATTGGGTTCTTAATGATAACCATTACACTGAAAGCATACGCTTGAGGGAACCGATAGTTACTATTGCAACTCAATAATAACGATTGACGAAAGAATGTAACTTATGAATACAGACGATTAGTCTCTCCAATTATTTATACTATTCATAATCTAATGGTTATGTTTTTTTGTCAATCGTTATTACTGAATTGCAATAGTAACGGTTGGTTTTTTCAATCATATTTTTTAAGTGTCAATGGTTACCGCAGAGAACATAACCATTACTATCAGTGAATAAATAGTTTGTAATGATGAACCCTCTGTATTATGTAGTGATGAGGGCTCGATGCGCCCGACTTTATTTTTGAATCAATCAAAGATAATTCACAGGTGACAGCAGCTCTAATCGAAGATTCGCGTTCGGGCCGAGAAGCTCCGAGCGCGATTGAGTACCACTGATCGTCATTTCTCGCGAGATATCTCCCGCAGATTCTATTCCTTATTTATTACATCAATCATAATTTATTACTTTGTAATAAATTATGATTGATGTAATAAATTATGAACTACTATAAAACTACGGTTTCCTTCTTGCAGCTACACGTATTATACGAACACGTTGTGCTATCAATTATGCTGTCAATTGTCCTTCATTGACATCAGCACTGTCTTCTACAGTAATTACATTTAAGATGGTTCTATAATAGTAAAGTGCCGAAAATTTGAGGTGCCACACCAGGACCTACCCAAATTTACAAATATCTGCATAATTTGAATAAAATATTAAAACTACGTGTATATCTTAATGAAATAATATGGAACATACTTTTATTAGTATGTAATATTACATACATACAATATAGAGTAAATCAAGAGCTGTATTTTCATCGAACAAAAACAAGATGAGATTATGTTTATTTTTCGAGATTAAATTTATATGCAAGTTTATGCACGTAAATATATTTCCAGAATATCCGTTGACCTATTACTTCTGTGTGACCATTAAAATCGTAATTTCTTAAATTATTATAATCTCGTTTTTAAAAAATGTTTATGGTAAGATTTGTGTGCAGTTAGTCAAAGAAGTGTCTGCGAGCTTTATTTGTCACTAACAAGGGAAGTTTTACAACTGTCCGGAACCGATTTGGTTCTCCATGAAATATGTTGTAATACACGAAAATCTAAAAGACACGTATTTTTTTATACGTGCGCTAATTCATGTTTATTGAATGAAACACTTCTTTGAAAAAAACGGTATTTTTCTTTCGAGCCAAATATTGCCAAATATTGGAAGTATAAAAGATAGAAAAAAATTGTTTAAACAAAAGTTATACGGATCAAGAATACTTTAAAGTTATAAAGAAAAAAAAATTTTCTTTTTGTTTAACAAAATACTCCTACCACTCGTAATTTTCTTAAATTTTCAATTTTCTTTTACCAAATTAAAGATTATTTTTTTACAAATTCAACCATGTAATAATAAAGTTACATTATGACATACGTAGGCTGCTGGAAATGTTTCTGCAAACAATATGAAAAAAAACATGTAAAATTCGTAAATGGCTTTATTATTTTTTGAAGTATTCGCCTTTAAGATCGATACATTTTTGCATACGCTCGAACCAATTTTCGAAACATTTTTTCCACTCTGAGGCTGTAACCTCAGAAATCAGTGTACGAAATGTTTCAATAGCTGCTTCAGGCGACGCAAATCGCTCATCACGCATCTTCTTTTTAGTGTTTGGGAACAAAAAGAAGTTATTAGGTGATGAATCAAGTGAATACGGATAATGAGTCATCAATTTGACATTTTTACTGGATAACAAAATCAACGGTTTGACGTGCTTTGTGACAGCTAGCGTTGATGAAGGATGATGCAACGATTTCGGTTTGTTCTACGCAATTCATTTATAACTTCTGGCAAACAAATTGTTATATACCAATCAGTATTTACAGTCCTTCGATCCTCTAAAGCCACGGTTGCTACATGTCCGGTATAACTGAAGAAACAAGCAATTATTTGCTTGGCAGCACTGCGTGAACGAACAACTTTTGTTGGTTTCGGTTCACTTTAACAATGGATTGTTGTTTACTTTCGGGCTCATACGAATAGATAGATGTTTCGTTCCCAGTAATGATGTTGTAGACCAAATTTGATCGACCTCGGTTGAATTTCTTGAGCATTTCTTTGCTCCATTTAACACGAGCCTGTTTTTGAGCTTTGGTCAAATTGTGTGGGAGCCAACGACTACAAAGTTTCCGTACGCTCAAGTGTCATGCAAAATCGTATGTATTGCTTTCATGCCTAAGGATGCCTGAATCTCGCGATATGTCATATGTCGGTCTCACTCAATCATTTCACGCACAGCATCAACATTAGTGGCAACAATAGACGTGGATGGATAACCTTCTCGGAATTCATCACAAAGAAAGGTACGTCCACACTGGAATTCGGCGAACCAATTATAAACAGTCCTATTGGGGATGGTGCTTCATCCCCAAAAGCCAAATGAAGTCGATCGATGCATTGTTTCGGAGTTAGAATACATTTGTAATCGTAAAAAATCGTTGCCCGAAAATTTTCATGCGAAATTTCCATTTTCTCACAAAATAACTTCTTTTAAAATACTATACAAACAAAATTAGTTGGCTTGGGTACAACTGTCAACTGAATTATAGGTTAAAAACATCTAATTTTACGGATATGATAGTAGCAGAACGTTGGCGCCATTGGAAGAATTAGATTGCAAAAACTTCTCCAGCAGCCTACGTATCATTTTCAAGAATTAATTATTAATCTTCCGTATATACGCTAACCATGCTCATATGTGTAAGTAATCGTCGTTGAACGAATAAAATCAACGATAAAATCAACGAATAAGGAAATTGACATGATTGATATTTGTATTTCAAATTATAAATAATATTAAGAGTTATAATAATTTTTATTATTTCTCCTTAAATTGAGTAAAACTTTTTTATTCATCTCTGTACATTATTTCCTTATAATATCTTAAAATTATTCTCTTAAAGTTATTTTCAGTTTTACGCTTTAATATCTTATTTACTTGTCGTTTACGTAATAACTTCAAAACGTACATATTTTACCTAATAATGAAATAATTTCTAAATGTTTATACACAATAAATTTATATCATTTATTCATACTTATTATAATAATGATACTCAATGAAAAAATGTAAACATAATAACTTCTTGCACCATGAACATTTTACTATATTACTGTAATCGATGTCACATGTTGTTCAAAATTAATTCTACTGGATTTTCAAATTCTTCTGGTCTTTCGATTGTATAATCACTTTTAAACCACGAATTTTTAAATAAGTTGTGATATCACAGGGATGACAATTGATTATGTATCAGAGATTATCAATAATTTTATTATATTATTTCGTTCATGTAAATTTATATTACTTTCTAATAATAAAACAGTATCTAAAAATCTTTTAGCAAAATTTTTCCAAATTCTAAATCCGTAAACATCTAATGGTTGTATTTTCCCTGTAGTGCCTTTCGGTATAATCATAGTAGTAATATGTTTTCCTGCAGGTGTTAAATCTGAAATAATATTGGGATAATATCCAGTCCATGAATCGATAAGAAGAACGCTATTAGAATTAATGTTTGGAAAACAGGCTTCTTTTAATCACATTTTAAAATGATCTGTAAGAAATATAAATGTTAAATTTTATGATTGTTATGAGATTCTTAAATAAAATATAAAATATATCACAGAAATATGACTTATAATTTCATTATATTATTCCGTTTATGCAAATTTATATTTAATAGTAAAACAGTAATCAGAAAATATATTGTAAAAGGAAATTTATTTAATTACCTGAAGTCATTTTACCAAATTTCGATATTTTTACAATAACATTTATTGATGTAAATAAGGTTTCTTGTACTCTTAGTCCAAATATACCATTAGTTTAATTCAATACAATAAATAAAAGTGACAGCAAACTTCCGATTACACGATATTATTGGTTGTATGGTGTATGAGTATGTTGTTGATGATATAGATTGCACACTCTACTTTCTTTACTCCTTCATTAGAAAATGATCTTCCAGAATGAATTTTCAATTGGAAACCACTTTGATCAGAATTAACATTTTCAGATCCGAACTGTTCGATAAGGTTTAACTGTTTTCAGAAAATCATTAGCTGTATTTTGCAACTCAACGGAATCTTCTATTGTTCTTCTAGTTACAAATTTCATAATTTTTCTTAAAACAATTCGGTAGGACTTTTTCTGTAGGAATGTTGATATCTAACTGTGAGATGCTTTAAATATAGGATTTAAATTTCCTATTTCTTCTTGAGCTTGTAAAGCCTACCTTTGTAAATCGATATCATGAACTATGAATCTTGATTCAACAGCTGCAGTAAATTAATCATGTGTAAATTTGGATGTAAGATAATTTTTCTATTATATGGAATCTACGATTTCCATTTGAATGTAATTGTTCTTCCCATCGCCTTAATTAACGAAAAATGCTATTCAGCAATCATTTTTGTATTGTATATTTTCTTTTAATTCTATTTCTGCAATTACTGGTGTTTCTGTTAAATATATTGAACTTGCAGGTGCTAATAAAAGTCTAATAACATTAAATGGATTGATAATTAACGTTCAGATAAAACTCTTCTAAATTTATTTTGCACTGATTTTAGCAGACGATTCCTTTTGTTTTTATTTTTTTCATTAATGTCCCAATTAATTCCGCCAATACTCAACAGCTCGTCTTTTATAAGAACTGTCAAAGTCTGTGTCATCATTTGAACATTGAGGATGAGAATTTAAATTATCTTCATTTCATGCTTCTTCATCATCTTCAATTATTTCAGAATTATGTAGTTTATAAGGTTCTTGAGATAGGTTTCTTTGTTACTTCCAACCATAGTGAAAAATGCTATTCAGCAATTATTTTTGTATTGTATATTTTCTTTTAATTCTATTTCTGCTTCAGTTACTGGTGTTTCTGTTAAATATATTGAACTTGCAGGTGCTAATAAAAGTCTAATAACATTAAATGGATTGATAATCATTTCCAAAGATTAAACCTGGCTTTAAATCGTAATATAAAAACAATTTAACAAATTGCACAGATATGATTATGACAAAACTACTGCACTGACTGAGCATAAAACAGCTACGTGAATATTCTTATACTGTCCATTTGTTATACTTGAATGTAATTCATAAATTACCATATTCATAAATTATTATATTATAAATTACCGCCCAGTTATTATCTAATCAATTATTATTGATGGGTGCATTCAGCAGTAAAGAGCGCTACGGAACTGCTGAATGGAGTACTTTCCGCATCGCTCCCTCAACATGTTGCAGAAGTTGACGATAGCATCCTATTGAGCGGAAATTTTTTTTCATAAATTCGGTTCGACAATATCCGCGTTCAGTCAAGTCACAGACTAGGCATTTACAATTGTGTCAAGACTAAGCAGCATTTCAACAAATTTCAGCCGATCCACGCTTTCTTCAAGTAGCCTCTCAATGAACTGTACTACTACTCCGTATTCATATTCGAATGCAAGATCTTCACCATTGTCTAATCCGATTGCTGCTGGTTCATTTATAGAATTAGATATCGATGGCAATAATAGTAATTGCACGTTAGAAAATAAATATTTAAACGATAGGCCGAGTTCAGCAGAAATGTCAGTTTCCGGACATTGTCTCCATTAAAAAGTGGCCAAAAAAAGGCGAGATTCAAAGGAGGTTCTTCACATTCATTTACAATGTGAGAAAAAAATTGGTTGCAGTTGAAGAGGAACAAATAAAAGCGATGGACAAACAGTTAACAAAAAGAAAACAATTAGATTCAAACAGAAAGAAACGAACTTTTAAAACAATTTCTTACAAAAATTAACTATGTAATGTTATTAATATTAAATTTTCATTTTTATACATATGTTTGTTTACTTTGTACACTTTATTTACTTTGTATACTTTAAAATAAATCGTTAACCCTATTTTCATTACTTTATATACTTAATTTACAAATTATTTGCAATATAATTTCTTTTGTCAACTGCTTCGCGAGCCACAGATAGATCTTCAGATGTTTCCAGTTCAGATGTTCCAATCGAAATAATGAGATATATGAAAAGATGTTTTAAGTAAAATTTGTATAGTTTTTTTTACACGTGACGAATTCTTCAAACGTGAGATTTTCTAACAATTCAATGTAACTTTAAATGCAACAATTTTTTTAAAATTTATTTTTTAAAGATACCAATCTTATACAATAATTTTATTATAAAAGAATGAATATGGAATAAAATCGTTTAATTTTTATTGATGGAAGAAAATGAATGTTAAAAAAATAATAACAGGTCTT
>JAANIC010005957.1:129625-142384 GCA_017607545.1 Acromyrmex charruanus | reverse complement strand
AAGAATATTTATTAATTATTTTATATATATATATATATATATATATATATATACTTTGGTTAACAATACCCATACGGCACAAAACTTGCAGCAACATTGCTGCAATATTCCTGCAACATTTAAGTAGAGGACACACTCGACACAAACGTCGTTCTATCCTTCTTGACATTCAACAAATGATAAAGATAGAACGATGTTTGTATTGAGTGTGTTCTCTAAAAGAAAAGCATACATATTTCTCTAAACATCTGAAATAATGAACAGAATGAAAACAAAATTTTTGATTATACTTTCCTTTGCGCCGATACAATAGAACCATCAAAGAAAGTACAGATAGATTCGTGATAAGAAACGAGGACATTAGAATAAAAGAATCTTTTACTTGAATGTGAAATATCTACAAAGTCTCTCTCGCGTCGAGAAACACGCGGAGAGGATAATTATACAGCATGTGGCATTCGGCACGGACGGCACTAGAACACAATATGGCAGATTGAGAGACTTCTGACGCATGCGCAGTAACGCACACCGGCTTTATCTAGGCTGCGTTAAACAAGGATAAATGATGCACCATGCGTGAAACGGAACGCAGCCCTAGCAGAGTACTTATTATGGAACAAAGTCGGAAGCATTCCGTTTTCCCTAAAAAGCACAATAGAAATCTAGAGAATAATTGAACAATTTCGATCGGAATCCATTCCGACTTTGTTCCATGATAGGTATACTCTGGGCTGCGTTCGAAAATATCCGAGTGTCTCCGAATATCGTTTTGTCCTTGTTTATTATTCGGTGAACAATTTCTTGGATCAAATGATACTCGTAGGCACTCGAATAGTGTTTTTGAACGCAGTCCAGGAATGTATACACATATAACTGTACACAATATTAATTATATGACTGCTGTCAATATATCGAAGCTCACGACATGATTGCATAATGCGATTCATTGCGCTCGCACGCGTGCCTCCATCATGTCGTGCGGGCAGCATAATAATAGCACAGTGGGCATACGGTGTGATACGTACGACGTGATACACACGGTATGATTGCATAATGTGATTCATTGCGCTCGCATGCGTGCCCTCATCACGTTGTGCGGGCAGAGTGCATTCATTGTGTGGGCATAATATGATACGCACGCGTAAGGGCAATATGAGCTCGCACGAATTGTTATCCGAGTACTTACGTATATAAACAAGGATAGCATATATACAGAAGCGTTAATAATTAATTCTCGAAAATGATATGTCGTAATGTAATTTTATTACACATGGCTGAATTTGTAAAAAAATAATCTTTAATTTGGTCAAAAAAAATTGAAAATTTAAGAAAATTACGAGGGGTATTTTAAACAAAAAAATAAAAAAATTTTTTTTTCTTTATAACTTTAGAGTATTCTTGAAAACATACAATTTTCATTTAAAAAATTGCACACGTCAATTTCGATATTTTAACTTCATTATATAAAAACATTAGACATTTCTATAATATGTCGATTTAAAGAACCACCTTAAGGGAATGTTGGAGTGATCAAATCGTCGGCGCTTTGCAGATCGATATAAATCTCCAATTTATTGAACAAAATCAAAAATCTTTTTACAGGATTAAAGTCAACGCACAATGGTGGATTTTATATTAAAGTTTTATTTTACTTTAGCAGTGGACTTTATACTAAAATCGAAAAAAAATTGAAAATTTACATTTTTTCAACTCATAAAGCTGTCACCTGACGTATTAAAATATTTCTTTAATACAAAAGTTTTAGTATGGACAAAACAACAATTCAGCATCCAGCGCTTTACGTGCACGAACAATACTTTATAAAATTAAGATTAAAAACTTAAAAAGAAAAATTTCGATTTGCAAATGACATGTATATGAATGCTGAGCGAAGACTCGAATGGTAAACAAAACAACAAATTGTGTCTAACAGTAGGTCCGATTTTGCAAGAGATGGCAATATGTTAGATAAGGACAAATGTATGCATTTGAGTGAGATAGAACGATAATGTAAAAAATGAACTAAAGATATCACTATTATCAATTTTTTTTATTTGGAATTAAAAAATCTGTATTATCGACATCGATCAAGTTCAATAGTCACTCCAGTGTCTCTGTGCCTTTGAGCGAGCCTCGTCCGATAAAATAAACATTGAGATACAACAATAACGATTATAGAATCGCACATAATTAAATGATGACATCTTTCATAATTATTAATTTTTTTAGACAATATCGCTTAATCTTAATTTTTAAATATTATTATCTTTCAGCAAACGTTATTTTTTTTAGTAAGCATCAACGTAAAGATTAAAAGTTGAGAATGAACGAAAATTTAGCAACTATTATTGTTTTTCAATTTTCAATGAAAAAGTTCAAGAAAAAAAAACTATAAATATATTAAAAAATATGATGTATTGATGAAAGATGAGTCGAGAAGCTAAATTTTATTGTATTATCTTAGAACATCTATATTCGGCTTAAAATAGGAGAAAGAAGCATTATTAGCAATAATTAATGCACTGCGTCGGAATTGATATTATATATTACCCACCTATAATAATTTTATTTTATTAAGTTGTCCAAAATTATCTTAGAACATATATTATTGGAAGCAGAATAGAAAGCTGAATGTGAAATCAATATCTATGCAAGAGAAAAAGCTATAGAATCCCAGTCAACTGTAATCACACTTCACCCGTTTGCCCGCGTTCCACTTTATTCGTAACCATTTGTGTCTATAAATAAAAAACAAATTTAGCGTTATAAAAAATGCCTTACATATGTTGTATAGTATGTAGTAATCGTAATAATTTGATTTCTTATTACACTTAAGTTAATGTATAAAATTTTCTGTCATCAATTATGCCCAAATAGCACAGCAGCGCTTGCAAAGCGATTACATGCGCTTTGTAAGCGCTGCGTACTACTTGGGTGTAACAACATGTAGATTATGTTTACATATATTATTGATATTTAATATGTACTTCATATTTATTTCATTCTTTTGAAAAGGTTTCCAAATAATAAAAAACTTTGAGGAAAATAGCTTTGTTTTATAAAATTGATAGGATATTTGAACCAATTTTACTTTAACCTCACATTGCATTCTTAAAATTCATATTAATACTACTTTATTAAATACAATAGATTAAGTAAGTTTTATTATCACTTTGTCTAAGATACATAACCTAAAACCTCTAAAAATTAACAATAACAATGTGTAAAAAACATACTGTAGAACACTAAAATAATTGTACAAATACATGTACAATTCATATAGACAACAGTACTGATGCATGCGCGTTACGAACATTTGGGATTGTCTAGTTTTTTTTTCTTGCACAGATATTGATTTCACGTTTGGTATATAGGTGATATAGACAATTCCGCTTTTCCAGTATGTGTTTTAAGGCAATTATACACATATAATAGAGGAAGATCATCGATACTGACATGCTGCATTGTTATTAAACAATATTTCATAAAGCCTCTACAGCACAAAATATTGCAGCAATATTGTTGCAATATTGAAATGTTAATATTTTATTGGAAATATTACAACAATATATTGTAAAATACAAATACTGTAATTTTAATATTTTGAGAAATATTGTAATATATTGCTGCAAATTATAATTTTCAACACGTAAATATGCAGTACCACGAAAAGAATACGCTTTTCATAAGAAAATAATGTTCAGGAGGTCTATAAGAAGGCGTATGCAAAACAAGTCTTCTAGAGATTTCCAAATTTTTTCAGGTGTACTTTCTAGGCTCTCGAACGTTTTTTTGGTTACAACTTCATCGTATGTATTTTGGAATGTTATATTAAGTAATAATATTTTGGCAATTAATAAAACTAAATTATTTATTAAAATAATGCATAATGTTGCAACTATATATTTGCAATATTTCTCTAAATATTACAGCAATATGACAGAGTATTGCAGCAATATTTCTTTTTGCGGACATAGCAATATTGCAGCAATGTTTTATGAAATATTGCAATCTTTTAAAGTAATATTGCTACATTATTGCTGTAAGGAAGAAGCTACAAATAAAACTTTAGAAACATAAATATGAACTAGAAGGTATTCACTATTAAATAATACAGCAGTTTTTATAATAATATTTACAATTTTGCAATAAAAAATTTAACAATAGTTATTAGAAATGGCTCAATAATATAAAACATAAATGAGAAAGAGCATACAGTCACACACGCAAAAGTTTTTGTCAAAGTCATCTATTTCAAATTAAAAATGTAAATGTTTCGGCCAAGTTAGAGACAATACACATAAAGAAACAAGATTTTGTATTGAATAAACAAAGTGGCATATTACGTTTTGAGGCGGCTACGAAGGCGGGGCGCCGCCCCGAACAAAAAAAGAAGACATATCCATAGCGGGCCCGCTTGGGGCTTAACCATCTAGAAGTTGCAGCGTAGACAGTGTACGCTTGGAATATTTCTAATAAAGACAGTGGGATGTGAGGAAGTCTGTATGCAATCGGATCATGCACAATCGCATCGGTACGCAATCGGGTCGGTGCGCAATCGGATCTATGTACAATCGGATTTGTATGCAATCGAATTCGTGTGCAATCGAGTCCGTGTTCTAATGTAACGCTCTATGTCCGATCGAGTCCGTGTCCGATTGGGTCCGTGTCTGATTGGGAAATACTGCCGTGTCTGATTGATAATGTACGCAATCAGGACACTCCCTACGTTTTCCTGATATTTTATACCCATAATTAAAAAATAGTTCCCTCTAATATATTATTCTCTCCTAACATTTTTCCCCTTTTTCCCCTCAATATATGTATATAAATACCGTCTCGAAACGCTAACAATATCATTGTAATTATACGAACTTTCTTACATAATATTCGTACTAACATAAAATTCTTCCGTCTTCGTGAACATTCTTCATCAAATAACATCGCATTGTAACAGTGTAATTGATCGTTGTTGGTAATATGGGTAAATTTTTATAATTAAATCACCTAAAAAATTAAATTAAGATATTAACTTATATAAATTTATTTGTCAGAATTTGACAATCCCGTGATTAACATACAGATCAAGAAATAAGATTTCATCTCATGTCAAAAAGATCGAGGAATCAGAAAAATTTTCGGATATCAACTTCACTTCGACTTCTTAATTGGCGTTCTATTATTTAACATTTCGTATTCGTTTATTGTATTGATGATAGCCAAGACTTGGCCGAAACGTTTACATTTCCCGCGAAAAAAATGTTTATATAGATTTAATATAATTTAATATAGGCTTAATATAATTTAATATAAATTTTATTAAAATTTAATAAAACACTAAATAAGATTTTAATAACGGTTCGATTTTATTAAATATTTGGACCAATAAAGATTCATATCGTTATATAAATTATATAAGATTCTTTATTAAATGTTTATATGGAATTCTTAAAATCTACTCATATTTGATCTTACTAAGAAGCTTATAAATTCTTTATACGTTTTGTAAGTCTTTTAGTTTTGTTGAAAAGATAACTTAAAAAAGACATCTTTCTATATCGTTTCGGAAAAATGAAAAGTCGATTAAAAGATATCTTTCGATTATAACCGAAAAGACAACACAAATATACCTTTCAATTACTTTATTTATACCTTTCATCACTTATCCGCGAGATCGCTTTCAGACGGACATGATGGAGTTCGATTTCTCGTATTTGAAAACATATGAGATTGAATAAAAGGTGCAGCAGGTAAGAAATTTTACTCGTATTTTAATGAGCACCAATAAAATATTTTTTGAAAGCGAGTCCCCAAAAGGGACTATGAAAGATAGTGGCTTTTGCACACGGCAAATATTGCAGAAATAGGATACATAATGATATGCAATTTCGTTTAGTTTTTTATAAAAATTGATTCAGGAACCTGATATATGTTATTTAACGTTATATATATACCAAAATATAAAAACAAAAAGAAGTTTTAATTTAGTCATCTTTTAGTCATCCTTTAAACGACTTTGTGCTCTATATATACAAACACATATAAATTAAAACCATATTAAAACTTATTAATACAACTTATTAAAAACTTATTAAGATTTAATTAAATTATATAAATTAGACTCAAATAAGGTTTAATAAAGTCTTATTAAACTTAATAAGTTAATATAAACTAATTAAAAGATGCACAATATAGCATAACATTGGCATTCATTTATAAGGCTACATTAAGTCTTTATATGGATTTTTATTAAATCCTTATAAAGAATTTAAATCCTTATAAAGAATTTATAAGACTTTTATTAACTCTAGCTGTACACACTTGTTTTTTGCACCTTAGATATACACACTGGGATCCCACTATATTTGTTACCGTAACTTCTATTAAAATGGATATATTTCAATTAATTTTTTTTTTTAATCGATAGAGAATTGGTTAAGGAACAAGCCCATAATGTGTAAAAGTTGATAAAATTAAGGAACTTCGAAATAGGTTCAGAAAAGAAAATTTTTTTTTAAATTTAGAAACGCGAAAAATTCTGGATTTAGAAAGTTGCGCTGGAGTCCCCAGTGTGTACAGCTATGGTTAAATTCCTTATTTAGAACATATTAAATTTTTTTTCGCGAGTTTCAATTTGAAGTATATGACTTTGGCAAAAATTTCTTACGTGTGTGGCTGTATGCTCCTTCCCATTTATGTTAAATTTTACAATAATTAACATTTTCGTAAAATATCCCTACAGCACGAAATATTAAAGTAACATTACAGCTATTTTATAATATTGTTACGCCCGCAAAATATTCGCTTGCACGACCGGAATATAACAAAATATTCTATTTTAGCCTCATTTCATCCACTGGTGGATATAGGACTCTTCCAACCTTTCCTATTCTACATGGTCTTTGAAAGAAATATATCCACTGAGATATGGGACCTACAGTTTTTAATCCCGAATCCGAAAACATTGCTGCAATATTGTAACAATATCTCTGTGTTCGCTAAAATAAAACCTTACTGTAATATTCTGCGATATTACTATAATATTTTTAAAAATATTAGATATTTACTGCAACATTATGCAATATTTCAACAATTAATCACGATTAATTAATTGCTAAAATATTATTGTTCAGCATTACATTCTGAAGTATATACAATAAAATTATGATAAAAAAATATTCGGGGGTCCAGAAAACACAACTGAAGAAGCTTGAGAATCTCCAGACTCACTAATTCTATTGACATATTATTAAAAAAATGGAAAAAAAAATATAAATAAAACTGATTTAGAAAATTACAAAAGTATAAAACGATATAATATTATCAATAATATAGTTATTACTATTTAAAGTACACAATTTGCATAAAAAAAAAAATTTTATTTTTACATTTATATAATTTACTTTAACTGATTTTGTATAAAAATAAGCCGCAAATAATATTTCAAACAGCTTGGGTTTAAGAAAAGAAAAGATTCATTTGAAGATTACTATGGTAAAAATTTTTCTCAGAATTTTTCATATAATTTTTCAAAATTTTTCAGAATTTCTATCATTTTATAACTTTCTTACTTTTTTATACTAATTGGAACACTTTTCAGAAATACTCAGAAAGTCTACATCTTTCCTCAGAATTTTACCTATGTTAATGAAATATCTTAAGATTTCTAAGATTTTTTTGTTCTAACAATAAGTATAATTTCTGATGAAATATAAAATTAAATTATCTAAAAAAGTTAAAAATATTTTTTTTTAATTATGAGATGAGAGATCTCAGCATATTTCAGAATTCACATGAATAAAATATTCTAAGAGAATGTGTAAACTTTCTGAATATTTGCGTTGCTGAAAAATGTTCCAATTCGTATAAAAGTTATGAGAAAAAATTTTACTAAAAATATACATTAAAAATTTGTTCATTATGATCTTTCAAACCTGAAAATTTAAAAAATCTAAGATTCTTTCTGCTACTTATAAAATGTTCTGCTATTTAGATTGTTTTCCAGATTTTTACAGGCTTGATAGGATCATAATAGGGTAATTCCAGTATATACACCGCGCGAAAATTTACGCAGTAGAAGTTAGAAAAAATTGAAAGATTAGGATAATTTTCCCGCAACTATTCTTACATATCTTTACGTTATATTAGTATTATGTTATAATTTCAGTTTTCTTACTGTTAATATTAATGAAATTATTGTGAGTTGAATCGATTTGTTATTGTAATAAGCGCCATCATAAATTATAATCTACATAAAATTGTTACTGTAAGGCGTGTAAAAAACAAGTAATACTATACAATTAGCACTCACCAATCTGGATGAAACTGTACACACTTGTTTAACATTGAAAATTATTGAATCCGTGTTTTTCTATTTTTCTTCAAAATGAATTTTAAGGATTGAAACCATCTCTCAATCGTCCCCAAAAATGTGTTACCTTGCCACGAGAATTACTCCGAGCATATAGGTGGCAACGAAATATGTTTTCGACGAAAATTGTAGGGTTGATGAAGAACTAATATAATGATCCTTAATTATGTAATGTCCTTATCTTGGAGGTCAAATGTCAAGGTCGTTTGTGACAGTTGAGTAGTGTTACTTGTTAGTGGTTATTTCGTGATGCATAAGTGTAGAGGAATAGTAAAGCATGTTGTATAGCAAAATACAAGTGCTTTGCTCTTGTATTCTTTATTTAGTTTGTTGTCTTGTATATCCCACCTATTTAAGATATACGATATTTTTAATAAACGAGATTTATGCCCAAAGCATAATAAGTACGCAAATTGGATTTAGTGTACTAAATGCAATAAATGTATTACATGAAATATATACCTCATATCATAACACTTGTAATATATGTAAAAGATTGTAATCATCTATTACTTCATATACAATATATACATTATTTATCATTCTTATTGTTTAATGAAACTTTGTAAACACATTTTATAAGTTATTGTATCATTTTATATCTTATATCTTTATTTGTCTTTATTACATATCTTAATTTTTCATGAGTCATACATTCCATTTCCTCTCCCTATAAGTAGCCGTATATTCCACTTTTATGGGATATACAGCAAAAATGCAAAGGTTTCAAAAAGTTCTGTTTTTAATACGAAAAATAAATATTCCGGATTTCTAATATTTTTTTCATAGTAGTAGACAGTACAAAGTTTTTACTGATATAATTTTATCTTAAACATAGTATTTAATACTTAATGAATTAATCCGTATAATAAATCAAACTAACCAAGTCTCCTTATAAATCAAAGAACTGGAAATGATACGGGCAGTAGGAGCGTTCTTATATTTGCTGGATAATTAATCATAATCTTAAAATTGTTTGATAAATTAGTTCTCCATATTCTATTTTACGATATTTCCTAATTTCTTTTCCTTTTTTTTCATTTTCCTTTTTCTTTCACTATTTTTGGTTTGAATTCCGACATTTAAATTCTTGATGTAGGGGAGCTCACCATGACAGGATAACTTTTATTCACAGTTTTTATATATGTTAGTTTATGTCGTCTCTGTGGAAGGTTCAAAAGTGAGTCGAAACATGTAAGCGTTTTAGTGACTAAAGAAGTTTCACACTTCATAGGTATATTATTTGCGCAATGTCTTCTGCGCTCGACTCCTACTGTTCGTATCCTTTCCAGTTCTTTAATGAATTAAGTTTTTATTAGGTGTGGCGTATATACCAGAGTTATCCTAAACAAATTTTTAATGCATAATATTAAATAAATCTTTTTTTTTTTTTAAAAAGTAAGTTTTTTTTAAAGTAAGTTATTCGAGATATTTAACAGTTCATGTACTTTTTCTACGTGTAGATACATTCTCTCGCATCAAAAAATAATAAAAAATTCAATTTGCTTAGCAAAAAAAAAATCGAATTATAGTAATTGGAAAGAGTAAGAATAATATACACTTTAAAGTGACATTCGCCTGAATAATGAAAAAAAATTATTAGACATTTTATAGATCGTTGAAAATGGCCTGCAAGTACATTATTTTTTGTATCTTTAGATTAGAATATCTCAAAAACTAGACGTGATACGACAAGGGTCACTATTTTCGTAATCGCTAACTACTTTCGTTTTCGCCAAAAAAAGATTGAATTTTTGTTGACCAATGTCAATTATCTAAACAGATTATGTTTTATCAGTATTAATGAAGTACAATAGTTAATTTTTAAGAAGCGCTCTCTTTAGAAAATTATGTCAATATCGACAACTTTCCTCCAAATATATAATTTCTTATGAAAATTATCTTATTCTTATATTGCAAATCTGAAAAAAATACAATTTATCATTTTTTACGATTCTTTCATCCTAAAAATCATTTTATTTTATTTAGTGTAATATACTCCTACAGCGAAATATTGCAGCAATCTTGCAGCAATATTTAATAGTGTATGCAATATTATAAAAATTGCAGCAATACTGCAATATTTTAATCATTATAAGAAGAACGACCGTGTATGAATAAATTGAATAAAGTGAAGAACGCCGAACGGGGGGTCAAAGTTAGATATTATGAATATATTTAATCAATATTTTGTTTCAAATGTGATTGCGTGCCGATAATTGTCGGATTTTCAACACAATCATTATGAAATTTTAATATTTTATTGAAAATTTTCTAATATTGCAAATGTAATTTCAATATTTTGTAGAAAATATTGCGATATTACAATATTACAACTATTATAATATTACAATTTAATAAATAAATACGCGACTCCACCACGAGAAGGATACGCTTTTCATAAGGAGAAAACGTCCAGGAGTCCTATAAAGAGTATGCAAATCGAGTTGGCGAATCTTCTGGAGATTCCCTTTTTCGGATGTGCTTTTTAGGCCCCAGAATATTTTTTAATCATACTTTATCATATGTATTTTGGAATGATACTAAGCAATAATATGTTAGTAATTAATAAAACTAGAATAATTATTAAAATATTGCATAATGTTATAGCAATATGTATGCGATATTTCTATAAATATATTTCTATAAATATTGCAGCAGTACTGTAGCAATATTTTACTTTTGCGGACATAGGATTAATGCTACAATATTGAAGCAATATTTTATGAAATATTGCAATCTTTCAAAATAATATTGCTGTAATATTTCGTGCTGTAAGGATATTGACTTGAGTCTTTGAATTGTAATAGTATTCGGTCGTCTACGTGATTATGAAAGCAATATGTAACATAATCGCATATTATGTTGATGTAATGACCCCAAATATGCATCTTTCTTCTTTAGATTAAAACACTTTATATAGGGTATTCGTAACTACGGGATCACCTGTTATGAGCAGACTAAACAGAGTCGAAAAGTCTTCTACCATTTCGCAATTTTTGCAATAGTTATTGAGATATTAATTTTTAAAGAATTTTTAACCGAATAAGCGCGTTCGCCCGACTCGCCCGACTTACTACTGGCTGCCCAGCGCCACGCATGCCGCGAGCTAATAAATACTATGGCTCGAGCAGCATGCTTGATAGGCAATGCCGATTCACTCTACCTGCTCATGACGGGCGATTCCATAGATTACAGACACTCTGTATATATACGTATACAGGGTGTCCCGAAAATTTTTACCAATCGCTTTTGTGTAGATAAAGCGGACTGAACTGAGTCGAAAAATCCTCTACTATTTTACAATTTTTGCAATAGTTAACAAGATATTAATTACTAAATATTGCCAAATATTGGTCTTGATTAATTTTTTATTCAAATACTGTCAACTTTATGGAAAAGCTGCAAGAGACAAATATAATTTATTTTTTTCTTATAAAGTTCTGAGAATTTTTTCAGAATTATTTCAAAATTTTTTAATACCGTATTTTCTTATGTTGGTAAAAATAAGAAAATGCAATACTGAAAAGTTGATAAAAAATTCCGAAAAAATTCTTAGAGTTCTATGAGAAGAAAATAAACGATTTTTATTTATTGCAGTTTTTCTATAAAGTTGATGATATTTGAGTAAAAAATTATTCAAGATCAATATTTGGCAATTTTTAGTAATATCTTGATAATATTCTTGAGGCTTCCACGTGTGCTTTTTGAAGATTATGCGTTTTGCGGGTTTCCTCCGTGTCCAGATCCATTCTTAGAATGCCAACGTTTCATGAAGTTTACAGTTCAAGGCTATCAAGTGTACAGAAAACCAAAACACACAGATAGATACTGTGCCGAGTCACACCATTATCCAGCACAAAAACAGTCTGCAATCAACTCACTTGTACATAGAGTTTTCACCATCTCTGACAAAGAATATCTACAGACGGAACTCAAACACTTAAAACTAAAATATATAAAAAGAAGAGCATAAGAAACCACGGCACAAGTTATAGTTTGTGAATTAATTTATTATTACATTGATTAAAACATTAGACGTTTCGGCCACAATCTGGCCATCTTCAGTAATGAAATAATGTTCTTAAAACGCAGTATTACATCAGTTGACATTAAATTCAACAGTCCGGTGTTATAATTGGATATACATGTTCTCTTCTATGTGACGATGCTTCATACAATGATGTTGCAACGCTAATTGTCATATGTAGAACAAGAATTTCCAGATTCTAATTTAAATAAAATTGTACAAAATTAATATCTTCTAGTCGGAATATAAAAAAATGAAATCGTTACCTGTTTTGCAGCAAAAAAACTAAACGATGAATCACCAGTACCACTTTCACACAATTAGAATTTAGTCGTGACATTATGTGTTATTATTTGTC
>JAANIC010005957.1:77616-103517 GCA_017607545.1 Acromyrmex charruanus | reverse complement strand
CGGGGTTTCCGATAGGGACAACCGAATTTATTTTGAAGTTGGCAATTCTGTCAGTGACAGCTGCGCCAAGGTACACGTCAAAATAGTCATTAGTGTTTGAGATAAGCGTCTGTTTGTAAGCACGTAAAAAGTGATTTGTCGTTTTTTGAAATGTCTGAAATTATGGAACAACGAAGTGCGATAAAATTTTGTGTCCGGAATGGAATTTCTGCAGCCGAAACGTTGAGAATGTGTCAGAAGGCGTACGGTGATGGCGCTTTGTCACAAGCAAGAGTTTTTGCATGGCACAGAATGTTTAAAGAGGGCCGAGAGAGCGTTCAAGACGAGCCACGTGCCGGACGGCCATCCACATCAACTGATGTGATTCACGTCCAAAAAATCCGAGATTTGGTGCTCGCAAATCGTCGATTGACTGTCCGAGACCTTACTGATCTTGTTGGCATATCGGAAGGATCAGTCAAAACCATTTTGAGCGACCATTTGGGTCTCCGTCGCACACATCACTCGTAGTTCGTGACCATTTCACCAAAAACTTAACTCATATCATTCCACAACCACCGTATTCGCCTGACTTAGCACCATGTGACTTCTGGCTGTTCTCAAAACTCAAAAGGCCACTCCGTGGACACCGTTTCGAGACGATTGAAGAGATAAAAGAAAAAACGACGAGTGAGCTGCGGGCCATACCTACAGACGACTATGCGGCATGTTTCGAAAATTGGAAAAAGCGTTGGCACAGTTGCATTGCAACCGGGGGGGACTACTTTGAGGGGGATGATACGAATTTGGATGAATAAATAAAGAATTTTTGAAAAACAAACAAATTATCGATACTTTTTGTCCATAGTAGTATATATGGAATGGATCAAGAGAAACAAAAAAGTTTTATACCATTTTGAGATATTCGCTGTAGTTTTCGAATTAAAAAAAGAAACGTCTAAGCTAATGTGCAGTGAAGTCGCGCTGCAAGAATTGCACAGCCCATCACGCTTCACTCGACAGCGCCGCCACCGCCGAAAAAATATTATATAAATGGACGCATTTCATATATAATTATATATAATTATTTAAAAAATTGACATATTTTATGTACAATTATATATAAAATATGTCCATTTATATAATATTTTTTCCCGGGTTGTTTAGTTTGAGCTATTATTTCTATTATTAACTTCCTCGTCCAAATTCTTCTTTTTTTATTTTTTTGTTCCCATTCTCTAGTTGCTATTAACATAAGATCAACCGCAGCCAACCTTTGCCTTCTAATAACTTCTATTTTCCTACAAATTTATTCTTATTTTTTTATATGTTTATTAAGATTACTATGTTAAATATTGTCTTTTTCTTGAATGCTACCTTGAATAATACACAGAAGGCGTATTATATCCGAACTTAAATTCTTTACCTACCTAGCAGCAAATCTTGTAAGAAGAATAGCACCGGATCTATCATTGAAAATTAGCATACTAGCACGCACGGCAGTACGTCATGTTTCTAGCAGTGTAGCCAGCACGGCTACTAGCATAACACCTCGCATGCAATCTAATAGGAAAACAAGCATCGAGTCGCCGGTTTTGGTATTAGAGATGTAGGTATTCTCATCTGTCATTTTCTGCTTGATTGATAGGTTATAGTACGATTAGTGACGAAGATAAATGTTAAGAAGAGCTCACCTCAAATTTTGATAAAAATGCACTGAATTGATACGTTTTCAAATAAAATAAAGATTTGAGAAGAAAAAAGTGTCGTTCTGTTCCACGAACCGAGATATTAGTTCTTAACCCTTAATACACACCTTTCCCAGTGAGAAATGACAATGAAATCGATGTTGAATCCATTATTATTTCTCACTGGGATTTGGGTCATTCGTGCTCTGCACATGTCTTTTCTTTGAAATACTAGCACCTGATCAATACCGGTCTCTTTTCTATTCCTAAAAAAAGTTTGTGAAATAATACGATCACGCGAAGTGAAATCCGCCCCACCTGATCTAGAGGCATACAACCCTATATGTAAAGAAATTATTTAGAACTATTCATATTTCTATAATTGCTATTCAACTTTTATAATTACTCAGACAGTAATGGAATATTAACTACGATTATGGCTCAATAATTCTGAAAAGTAACTATCGCGTCTACTTAGGGGCTACGCACAATTAAGAAATAGGAATAGAGAATAGGAAATAGAGAATAAGAATTCTAATCTATCAGAAACTGTGTATTCCACAGTGCATCGTTTCTGATTGGTTGAAATTCTTATTCTTTGTTCCTGTTCCTATTCTCTGTTTCTGTTCCTATTCTGTTCCTATTCCTTGATTGTGTGCAGCCCTTTAAGGCTATATCCACACAACTTACATAGCCGCATAAACATATGCATAAAGAAAATTATTCAATTGCATTTCTCCTATAAAGATGCACGTAAAATGTGATTAGACTATACATTGAAAATTGAAATTGAGATTAAGATTGAGATTAAGATTGAAGATTGCTCAATCACATTATGAATTGTCCAACAGCAATTAAGATTAAGATTAGTAAGATCGGGATAGCTAGAACCACACATAATAAAAATTATTGAATGCATTTAATTGCACTCACACATTATAATTGTGTTGTGTTTATATTTCTTATAACCCTTTATAACTTATTATTTGTGCAGTATACATTTGGTGAAGTTAGTCACGTGAGGTTAGTCATGTAACTGAAATACTGAAAGCTTACTGGTTGAGATTGAAGATTAGAAAAATAGACGGAACTCTATATTTCAATCTGCATCTCAATCTCAGCCTGCTCTGTTCTCATTGGTCGAGTTTCAATCTTAATCTCAATTTTAATCTGAATTTAATCTTCAATGTATAGTCTGATCACGACTTTAGGGTCTTTTTCATCGACAGTTACATGAGTCCGCTGAACGCGCTCTATGTAACTGTCAGTTAACCGAAGTTAGTGAAAGAGATTCCGAATACTAATGGGATAGTAGCTACGATTATTGGCAAATAATATTATTATTATTACAATATGATAATAATATAATAAATCTGAATATGATTTTTTATGTTTAGCTACAAAATATTTACAGATACGCACACTCACTCGCGTATGTAAACTCTATAAATAATAAGGTATTTATTTATTGATGATAGAATATATTTTGAGATTACAACTTATATATTTATATTTCATTGCAAAAATGAAACATTTTGCTTTACTATTCACTATCTAGGATATCCGTGAACTGTAGTATCATAATTGACGCTTGATATTCGTCAATTTTGATCACGTGACCTGTTTTGACGCTGAAAATGAGTCATAGTGTCAAGTGAAAATCCAGCCTAATAGTAAACTACTCACAATACAAATAACAACGAATAGTAAATTAATTAGTCTATTATTAATTAGTTATAATTAAAAGTAAGATAGAAAAATAATTATAATTAAAAGTAAGATAAAAATTATTTATAAAATAGTTATTAAACTTAATTTATAAAAAGCAATTTATTGGGAGTACAAATTAGTTCGGTCCGTTTTTTTGTGTTCAAAAATGCATTTATTTCAAAAAAATGAATGAACAGATTAATTAAAGTATTAGCTACTACTTTTTCCCATCTCTCAGGCAATTTTCGAATTCCTTCTCGAAAAAATGACTTGTCTCTGGAGGCGATCCATTTTTCGATTTCTGCGAAAGAAGTCAACCGGTGATGTGCTGCATCCTTCGGAACAACCAGTAATCAGAAGGAGCAATATCTGGAGAATACGGCGGGTGCGGTAAAACATCCCATTTGAGCGTTTCCAAATATTTTTTTACGACTTTTGCGACATGAGGCCGAGCGTTGTCATGAAGAAAAATAATTTTATCATGTCTTTGCTCGTATTCCGGCCGTTTTTCTTGCAATGCACGGCTCAAACGAATCAATTGTAGCCGATACTGATCGCCCGTAATGGAATCGCCAGGTTTCAGCAGCTCATAGTAAACAACACCCTTTTGGTCCCACCAGATACAGAGCATGATCTTCGAACCATGAATGTTCGGCTTTGGTGTTGATGTTGAGGTCGATGGCAACGATTGACCGGGCTTAGCGTAGTATTTTTTCTTCTTGGGGTTGTCGTAGAATATCCACTTCTCATCTCCAGTCACAATTCGTGCAAAAAACTTTGTCTTTGAATCAGCCATTCGCAAATAAAATATGGCCTTTCAACGTCTCTCGGTTTCAGTTCATAAGGCACCTAATTTCCTTGTTTTTGAATTATTCCCATGGCTCTCAATCGTGCAGAAACGGCTTGTTGAGTTACTCCCAATGATTCTGCAAGCTCCTCTTGCGTTTGACTCTGATCTTCTTCGAGTAATGCCTCTAATTCTTTGTCTTCGAATTTTTTTGGCTGTACAGAGCGAGGCTTGTCTTCAACGCTGAAATCTCCATCCTTGAAACGTCGAAACCATTCCCTACATGATTTATCAGTTGGAGCAGTGTCACCATAAACTTCGACAAGCATTCGATGGGCTTCAGCTGCATTTTTCTTCCAATTAAAACAGAAAATTAGAACCTCCCGCAAATGCTGCTTGGTTAACACAAAATTCGACATTTCAAACACAGTAAAAATCAAGGTTTTTGTATGAAACTCAAAGTGATATAAACTGAATATTATTAGCAGATGTCTAACCTCTCTGAAAACGCCAAAATCAGCTGTCGCTATAAACCATTCACAACAGCCGGAGTCATCTTTTGGAAAACGGACCGAACTAATTTGTACTCCTAATATAAAATTAAGACAATATAAATGCGTTAAATATAGTACCATATATAGACAACAAGAAATATGTACATCAATACTTTAAAGTGGTATAGCGGATAAGGACAATACTCATAATCCTGAGATCCCAGGTTAAAAATCTGGTAAGTAAAAAAAAATTGAAATGTAATAAATTACAATTAATTAATAAAAGTTGTTTCTGGTTCAGATACTCTTGATAAAAAAAAATAAGATACAAAAAAAGATTTTAAATTATTTGAAAAATTTTATTTTTAAAAGTTTCTGGGATATATATATATATATATATATCCCAGAAACTTTTCTGGCTCGGCAAGATTTGCACTTCTCGGCCGAATTTTTACTTGATTCTGCCTTCCGCTATTCCCCTCACCTCTCGCCCAGCGCGTAGTCCAAATACCACTCGACGTTTAAGAGCGTATGACGCTCGTAGACATGAGGTCCACCCTCTTTGGGCGCTCACGCTGTAAATTTCATTCCATATCTCTTTTTTTTCATTCATAACATAACTGAGATAGAATAAAGTAATGCATAAGCGCTCAATCTTACACGTTGCTTCATTCTATCTTAGTTACGTAATGAACGAAAAAAAAAATAGAAATGAAGTTTACAGCGTGAGCACTCAAAGTGGATAGACCTCATATCTACGAGCGTCATACGCTCCTAAACGTCGAACAGCATTTGGACTGAGTGTGGGGCGAAAGGTGAGGGGAATAGCGGAAGGAGAAAATCGGCCGAGAAGTGCAAATCTTGCCGAGCCTTGACATATGTGTATATATAGAGTGTCATGAATATACGGCCCCACTCATCCCGAACAGGTAGAGCAGATTAAACTGAGTAGAAAAGTCCTTTATCATTTTGCAATGCTCGCAATAATTAATGAAATATTAACGTTTAAAGATAGCCGAATACGCGCGTCCACTCGACCTACTATTGTTGAAGGTACGGTCCACCGAGCGCACGGCACGCAGGTCGCGAGGAGCGGGAATGGCTTAGCAATTAGCTTAGCGCACCGCGCCGTTCGAGCTTAGAGGCTCGTGACAGTAAACCCCGCTCCTCGCGGCACGCGCGCTCGATGGATGGTATCTTCGGCAATAATAGATCGGGAGAACGTGCGTATTCGACTATCTTTAAACGTTAATATCTTGTTAATTATTGCGAGCATTATATATATATTCATGACACCCTGTATATATATCTATACTGCATGCGCCTCAATAGTAAACTATTTTCTAATAATAATGAATGATAAATGCCTACAGTTACTATTCGCTCCAATAATAAACTATTTATATTTCTAATAATAATGAATAGTAATGTCTCTCACAATATCATTGACATTATAATAGATTTCTGAATAGTTATTAACAGTTATTAATAATTCTCAATAGTTCTCAATAGTTTCTTTTCATATGGGCTGGTCCACTATAAAATGGTATAAGGTAGACCCCGAAGCGAATCGGATCACAGGGCGAATTGGATCAATGTAAATTTTGAATCAGTTAGTCGATTTGTCGTTAATTTTATAATTTTTTTGTTTTAAACAAGCTATTTTTGAAACAAAAAAGTAATAATATTAATGACAAACGGCAACTAAGTGTCTCAAAATTTACAACTCGAATTTCTCTGTATTTTATCTTTCTAACTTGCCCATGACTGCATGGCAACGAATCCCTTTTAATTACACTTTGGCGTTCGTAACAAACGTAAGGAGAAAATGTTTATAAAATTACGATGTATCTCATGTGATTTGCGTATATTATCATTTAATGTCAATTTACGTTCATATGAATTAATGTTTATGATGACTAAAAATAGCTAAGTAAGCTAAAATGTCTCATCTATTATTTATAATGCATTAAAGATTATTATTAAATATACATTTTAATAGCTCGTTTATAGGCCTATCTTTATTGTTTTAATACATATGAGTCAATTATTCTCTTTGTTCTTATTTTCGATCTCAAAATTACTTCATAGGCCAAGTTTCATCGAGAACGAGCATTTACAAAATAAAAGAGGGTGTCTACAAATGGCTAAAGCGACATAATTGTGGACTATTCTACTCCATCTTTTATGATATTTGCTGTTCATGGTATAGGTAAGAAGCATTTATGTTTTAAATATTTTTATAACGATCGTTCAAATATATGTACAATTTATACAACAAACGTATAGAAAAAAATTAATTTTTATTGTTTATTAAATACGAATAATTATAAAAAATTAATTTCTATTTATTGTTAATTACGAATAATTAATTTCTATTTATTCTAAATTTTGAAAGAATTTATTTAATTCATTGAACGATATTAGAACTAATGTATAAATTATTTTTGAACGAATGAAGATTTCCTTAACATTAATTTTTTATATTTTTCTAATTGAAAATAATACAAAAAACACTTTTCGTATAAATTGAAGATAACACAAATATTGAAAATAACCAAAAGACATTTTTTACACATAAGCAAAATAAAAATAATACATAAAACAATTTGTGAACTACTGCGATTTGAACTTTCAATCTAAGATTTTAATCGTTTGTTTCGAATAATTTTATCATTTAAATTTTAAGGTTCTAAATTATTAAATGTCTGAGCAAACAACAAAATGTATGCCACTTAACCTATTTCCAAAAATTTAATGTAATCGAAGGATAATGTTTTGTTTATTTTAGATTAGAATATTTGTAATATATATTTATATCATCTACTATATTAATACCGTTATTAGAAACATCAACATTTTTAAAAAATATTAATAAGGTTCTGTACGTATTAAACAAAATAGTACACAAGAAGAGCAAAGAGTCAGTAATGTATAAAAGAATTTTAATTTAAATAAGCAAAAATCATACAAAACAATTATAATTAACGTTTCGACTCCAATCGAGTCATTTTCAATGTAGTCTTGAAATGTAAACTTCGTTCTAAATAAAAAATATGCACATGATCTTACAATTTTATTACAAATCTTTAATATCAAATTTTTATTCTGTAGTACGCTGCAACTCATTTTTATCAAGAATTAATGTGGTCATAAGAAAATTCTGGAAAAGTAACCGTAAACAAAAAGAATTAAAATTAATTACATAAAAATTAATAATATGATAATATGTATCTTGTCAGTGATAGTTAAAAGTGTTAAGTCCATTGAGAAAAAAAGAAAAAAACGCAGGTAGATTGTAGTCCATTCCATGGTACAATATAATAGTCTTTTTTATTCTAGAAATTATAATATTTTAAGCAAATTTGCAAAGGTAAGCATCTAACTTTCACGATGTCAAATAACGAAATGTCAACAAAAACATTTATCGAGAATGGAAAACGGCAAAATAAGAGAGGAAAAAGAAAGAAGATATTAGGAAGGAGAAAGAAAATGTATAATGTCAGAATACAATTCAAGCAAAGACTCTGTGTCATTTTGTCAGTTTATACCATGTTTCTGTTTTTTAATATGGACCATTTCAGATATCAACCTTTTATTATATGAAGGCTCTATATCTAATATACCCACTTTATCCCATTTAAAGTTATGATGATTCTCCTCAATACGATGATGATTGAAAATCACTGATAGAGATTTTGAACTTATATTGATATCAGAAACATGTTCTACAATCTGGTCTTTAATTATCTTTTCGTCTGGCCAACATCACAATCCTCATAAGATATTTTGTTGACTACATTTTGATTCTGACAGTGTTCCAACTCATCCTTTCCTCTCTTTATAAAACTTCTTAATGTGTTAGGAATGCTAAATGCCAATTTACAATTAAACATGTTAACAATAGGTGTAAATCTTTCAGATATCATATTAACATATGGAATATGTTAATATGAAAAAAATCGTCGTAAAAAATCTCCTTGTGTCATCTTTATTTTTATTCAAATTATTAATATTGTTAATATGATAATTAATTTTATTATGAATAGTCGAGAAAATAAAACGTAACGAATATCCATTCTGTAAGAAAATATTAATAGCGTCAATCAAATTATTTTGTTGAAATTTCGGATGACACAAGCAAAAAATCTTATCCACAATTCCATAAATTATACCTCTTTTTTGACAAAGTGGATGGTGTGAATGGAAATGAAGAAATCTATCGGAAAAGGTTGCTTTACGGTATATATCAAAAATAAGATTCCGTTCTTTAATCTCCGTTCTTTAATAATCAACATGGTATCCAAAAAACTTATTTTTCCATCAATGCCAATCTCCATAGTGAACTGCAATCTAGTGTACAACGAATAATATAAAAATATCCAAAATATCACAAATATTTTCAGACGGAGCAGCTAAGATAATATCGTCAACGTATCGATAATAAAATAACAGTCGACAGGGCAACATTCCGATAGCCATTTTTTCAAAGTCCTGCATAACTATATTTGCAACCACAGGTGACAAAGGTGACCACATAGGGGTCCCAAATATTTGTTTGTATATTTTTTTTTTAAAGATAAAAACCATAGAATTCAAAACCATCCGAAAGGCAATCAAAAATTCATCTAAAGGAATTTTAGTTTTCTTGGATATGAAATGCCATCTTCCAACAACACTATCAGATGCCAAATCTATAGATATATTAGTAAATAGGGATACCATATCCAAGGAAACCAACATAGAATCTGATTTCAGTTTAACATCTTTAAGTTTATTAATTCGGTCAAAGCTATTTTTTATACAACTAGGAGTTTCTGGTATAGAATCATTAATGAGAAACATTGACTACAGAATCGTTATACAGAAACAATGATAGACAATCAACATTTTTGTAGATAGCTATTTTAATTGATTTATATTATTTAATTGATTTATATTAACTTTTACTACTTGTAATAGAGCATAATTAAGTTATATTAGAATGTGTGAATGTCAGAGTATTAATGTCTAATTCTACTGAATGCATTAATTGCATTGACAATCAATACCATCGATTCAAACTTTTGCCGTACACAATCATAATATCTTAATAATTTCATACACGCATATATTTATATTTATATGTTTATATGTATATACAGGATGTAATTAAAAAACCATATATGGACCATATCATGAGATACAGGACAAGATTCCAAGTAGAAAAGTCTTAAGTCATTTTTTGATCTGAGCTTTCGGTTCGTTGGTATATTATTAGATTAAAATAGCAAATTAACGCCCATTTACAGAAAGAAAGCAGGCAGAGGTAGTAAGGCGGAGTGGAGCTGACAAATATGTTGCGAGAAAAGAATAACGGTAAGCAGCGAAGCGGTTGTAATTATCAATCCTCCTCTCTCTCTCTCTCTCTCTCTCTCTCTCTCTCTCTCTCTCTCTCTCCCCTCTCCCTCTCCCTCTCCTCTCTCCCTCTCCCTCTCCCCCCCTCTCTCTCTCTCTCTTTCTCTCTCTCTGTTTTCAGGATAGCTCTGTTTTAGCTCTTTGGATTATATTATTGTCAATTCTATCGATATATATAATGTGGAATACTATTGCATTTCTGTCATCTCGTCAGCTATCTCGATATTTATGTGCATAAATACTTTTTCTTTGAATGCTCCTCAAAGGAAAAAATCGCATGGATTCTAGTCTGGAGATCGAGCAGGCCACTGAGTTATTGAACCTTCCTGAATCATTGAGGAAAAGTATTATCGACAATAATAAAATTCAAAAAGCTACGCGAAACATACAGAAAAGAATAAGAACATCGAAGTAGGAAGAGTTCACTTTGAACACTTATTATAATTTTAATGAAATAAATAACTAATTACTCACACTAAATCGATTTAATAATAATTGATTCCGATTTTAATAATTAATTACGAAAACACTAAATCATTTATTTTAAAAGGTAGTATAAAAGAAGGGCAAAAAGCCAATAACGTATAAAAGAATTTTAATTTAAATAAACAAAATTAATACAAAACAATTAAAATAAACAAACGTTTTTCAACTCCAATTGAGTCATTTTCAATGTAATTTTACAATAATATAAACATCGTTCTAAATTAAAAATCTGTACATGGTCTAACAATATTCTTACAATTCCTTAATATAAAATTTTTCTTTCTGTGTAATACGTTGCGAGTCATTTTTATCAAGAATTAACAAAGTCATTCCAGAAAATTCTGGAAAAGTAACCATGAACAAAAAGAATTAATATTAATTACATAAAAATTAGTAATATGATAATGTATCTTAGTAAATCTGTTAAAAGTCCAATAATACATAACGAGAAAAAAATGTAGACTGTACTCCATTTCGTGGTATAATATAATAGTCTTTTTATTTTATAAGTTATTATAAGCAAATTTGCGAAGGTAACAAGTATCTGACTTGCACGATGTCAAATAACGAAATGTCAAGCAGAAAAACATTATCGAGAACGAAAAACGGAAAAATAGAGGGAAAAAAGGAGAGAAGATATTAGGAAGGAGAAAAAGAATGTATAATGTCAGAATACAATTCCGGCAAAGACTCCGTGTCATTTTGTCTATTTATTCCATGTTTCTGTTTTTTAATATGGACCATTTCAGATATCAACCTTTTATTATATGAAGGCTCTACATCTAATATATCCACTTTATCCCATTTAAAGTTATGATGATTCTCCTCAATACAATGGTTGGAAATCACTGATGGAGATTTTGAACTTATATTGATATCAGAAACATGTTCATGCAATCTGGTCTTTAATTGTCTTTTAGTTTGGCTAACATAACTGACATCACAATCCTCGCAAGATATTCTGTAGACCACATTTTGATTCTGAACGTGTTCTAAATCATCCTTTCCTCTCTTTATGAAACTTCTTAATGTGTTAGGAATGGTAAAAGCCAATTTACAATTAAACATATTAACAATAGGTATAAATCTTTCAGATATCGTATTAACATATG
The DNA here is from genome assembly GCA_017607545.1 of Acromyrmex charruanus. Lineage (NCBI taxonomy): Eukaryota > Metazoa > Arthropoda > Insecta > Hymenoptera > Formicidae > Acromyrmex > Acromyrmex charruanus. The sequence continues at coordinate 91,864 of JAANIC010005957.1, read as the reverse complement.
GAATCGTAAAAAATCTCTCAGTGTCATCCTTATTCTTATTCAAATTATTAATCTTATTAATGTGATATTTAATTTTATTATGAATAGTCAAAAAATAAAACGTAACGGATACCCATTCTGTAAAAAAATCTTAATAGCGTCAATCAAATTATTTCGTTGGAATTTGATGACACAAACAAAAAATCTTATCCACAACTCCATAAATTGCACCTCTTTTATGACAAAGTGGATGGTGTGAATGGAAATTAAGAAATCTATCGGAAAAGGTTGCTTTACAGTATATATCAAAAATAAGATTCCGTTCTTCAATAATCAACATCGTATCTAAAAAACTTATTTTTCCATCAAGGCCAATCTCCATGGTGAACTGCAATCTAGTGTGCAACGAATTAAATTTCATTTATTTTAGTTGTGCACTTTCTGATCTTTAAGATTTCTTTAAACAAGGTGGAAAGAAAGAAAGAGAGAGAGAGAGAGAGAGAGAGAGATTGATAATTACAACCGCTTCACTGCTTATCGTCGTTCTTCTCCTACCGCGTATTTAGTTAGCTCTACTTCGCCTTGCTATGTCCCTGCTTTCCCTCTATAGACGGGCGTTAATTCGCTAATTTAAACATCGTATAACAACGAAAGTTGAAATAAAAAAATGACTAAGGACTTTTCTACTTGGATTCTTGTTCTGTAGAGTTCTGTCTAGAGTTCGACCGAAACTTTTGCTGAAATTGAACCGAAATACTCGATTACATGTCAATTTCAACCGAAACCGAAACCAAAATTAAAAAATAAAAATCCTATAAAGGCCATATGTATAGACATGCCCATATATATCGTATATTTTTTCTTCATAAATGTTATATGTTTAATTTATTGAAACAATAATTAAATTTTGGCCGAAAACAGAAATTTCGGTTGTGTGTCAATTTTGTCCAAAGAATATACGTAGAAGAAAAAATTCTTCATAAATATCACAATTTAATTATTGAAACAACAATTACACATATTAAAATTAATAGTTATGAAGAAGAGCTATATGGTTTTAATCGACACTGACACGTAATGAATGTTCATTTTCAGTTTCGATGAAAATTTCGGTCGGACTCTACTCGTATCTCATGATATGTTTCATATATGCTTTTTTAGTTACACCCTATATATGTGAATGTACAAGATATATTAAAAGTCCGGCAACAGTCGAACATCTCGAAAGCAAATAATTTTTGAGAAAAATATTTCAAATAAAAGTTGTATAATTTAAAAAGATCTGCTTACTGATCACATTCGTTAGACCTTGAGTGATGTCGCCAAGGTCAGGTCAAGATCAAATCAATTTTTTTTAATGGAACTCTTCCCTCTCCTATTTTTTATTGCATATTCTTACGTACTTCAAATTACTTTCTTCTACTAACATCTTCATACTTTTATATACTTCTAAGAATATTCTTTCTTATTCAAATCATATAAAATTATTTAGTTCGAATGAGATGATGAGATAATGAGGTAAGAAGTGGTTTTCTTATATACATGATGCTAATGTTGGAATTTAGATGAATATTAGTAATCGAGCAATTATTAAGCAATGGGATTTCTATGGATAGAAAAATTGCAATAGATTTGTTAATAGTAAATACATCGCGTTACTAAATGTGTAAGTTATGTTGAGTTGATATAATATGATTTAATACATGAATTACTCTAAATACGAGACTGCTAATTACGATCAAAGTTAAATGTTTAGAGTAATACATCAATACGTATTTTAAATACAATTATCTTAAAACTGATTGCACGCTAATTACTTTCGGACTTGTAATTCAATTAATCTGAGATGCTAATAATTCGAAATTAAATTCAAACCTGTAAAGAACTTTTATGTGAGAAATATTCTCTATATCTAGGCCAGGAATCGAATTTGGATTTCGTATACCATGCTAGTGTCCTCACAGAGACTAGCGTTCTCACAAAAATATTTTTTGCAATAAGTAAAAATTTTAATTTAATTTGGGGAGAATTATTAATATCTCAGTTGTTGCAAGTTTGAATTTAATGGGCATATAATCAAAGTTCTGAGATAAATGTATGTAAAAATATTGATTACTTTTAAATAATTAAACTTTAGCAGTAATTTATTTTACGCTCGTATTTAGTTGATTTATTTATGTAAGCAGTCCTGTTTTAAATATTAATATTCAAAATTCGTTCGTATTATGCAAAGCAAATCTATAAAAGAACAGTCTATAATTGAATCAATTCAGATTATAAACAATATATCATGAATTTATTAAACGAAGATCATATAATATATAAAATTGGACGTTTCGAAACATACAGGTCCTTCTTCAGCAATGATTGAACAAAATGATCGATATCAAATGATTAACATTACATATAAAGGGTGTCTCAAAATGATCTGACATTTTAAATTGCGCACCATTTTTTTGCAGCGAACGTAACGTATTAACCTTTAACAACTGGCATCAGGAAGTATTGAGGTTTAGTCATGGAGAATTACACGACCGAGCAACGCATAGAAATTGTAAAAATCCATTAGAAATATGGTGAACATTTTGCAGAGACGGTTCGAAAAGTCCGCTATTTCGCGCCGCGGCGATGTGAATTGGCCACCAAGATCGTGCGATTTGACGCCATTGGACTTCTTTCTTTAGGGTTTTCTGAAAGGAAAAGTGTATGCCAATGATCCACAGAGTTGAAGGAAGAAATTAGACGTACCATTAATAAAATTAGTCCGCAATTATGCCAAAATGTCATTGAAAATTTTGTCAAAAGAATGAACGTTTGCAAACAGGATCGAGGCGGCCATTTATCGGATATTGTGTTCCACATATAACCTCCATGTACTTTATATTAAACTAAAAACATGTGTACTTTTCAAATAAATAATATGTTTTATTAATACATTAAAATGTCAGGTCATTTTGAGACACCTTTTAGTTCGTTATGATAGTACATTTCAAATAGTGACAACAGAAGCGATATGTCCTTAAGCCTTGAATTCCTGTTTCTTAATGTGAGTGCAAAATGATGAAATCATTTTGGATAATATTCAGTGTTGAAAATTAGATGTGTTACATATAAAACAGGAGATCAATTACAATAAAACGTCTAAATTGGTTGATCGCAAAAGTTAAAATGTAACTATTTAAAATGTACATCACAGTGAACCACACGTAATGTTAATCATTTGATCAATCATTTTGTTCAATCATTGCTAAAGAAATCATTGCTATGTATTCTGAAATGACCAATTTTACATATTATTACTATATGATCTTCGTTTAATAAATTCATGATATATTGTTTATAACCTCAATTGGCTCGATTATAAACTGTTCTTTTATAAATCAAATATTAATATTTTGCAAGCGTGTTCAATAAGGCTGAGCATAGTATGTACAAAAAATTAAAGTAAACATTTGGCGCTGCTAGATCGAATAAGAAAAACTATAAAAATAATTCAATAATTTTTTGTAACTTATACGACTGTAATATAACCCAATCGCATATGTATATGCACATGCTAGATATTTTTACTTTTATAGGAATGTTTCTTATCTTTCTTATTCTAAATATAACATTCGTGTTTTAATGTACTGAGAAAAAAATAGCCTAAATTTAAATAAATATTTATTTGAATACTGCCAACTAAACATTTACTTACAACAAATAAATATTTAATAAAAAAAAGCAATTGTTAAATTAAATTAATAATTTTTATACAAAATAAATATATTTTATATTTAATAAATATTTAGTTGGTACTATTTAAATAAATATTTATTGAAATTTAGGATATTTTTTTTTCAATCTACTATGTTACTGTGATCTAGCTGCCCTAAGTGTGTACTTCTTTCATTCTTTGTGATAACATTTTGAATAATGTTTTGAAGGAGAATTAAATAACTATTACTTTGGTTGGAAGAGAAAATGACTTTGAATGAAATGCGATATTAAAATTTCATATAAGAAGAATTAAAGCCATTTGTATCAGAATAGGAAAATCTTTCAATAATCTTTCAAAATCGTATCATTTATTCTTCATTTAATTTAATACGGTTGGACACAGGATTTAATTGGGCGCTAATTGTTGATATCAAATCTTTTATATAAATGAATCTTTTACATAAAATTTTATAGAATTTAATTTAAACTTGGCGCCAGTTATTATAATATTAAATCTTAGTAAAAATAAAACCGATTAGGGGACCTAACCCCAATAACCTTGACATATGTTATCAAGGTCATGACCTTGAATGACCTCCAATAGGTTCCAGTCATCGCTATTTGTTAAAAAGTTATTAACAAAAAAGTTGAAAAAATAACGTCTTACTTCTGCTATATATAATATTAAAAACTAATCTATATCTTTCCTTGTTTACGTAATGGCTTTCAACGCGAATGGAGTTTCATCCCATCTCGCCCCTCTCTGCTAAGAGATGCGCGACTTTCCACCCGAAGCGAGGTTCACTCCATCTTTGAATGGAAAGTCGCGCGCCCCTTGGCAGAGAGCAAAATAGAGTGAAAATCGCTCTGCGAAAAGTTGTATTGTTTGAATTCGTCCTTCTCATTCATACCTCTCTTCCTGTCTAAAATTATTTCTCTTCATGTATAACAGGGAAATAATTACTAACTTATTATTAGATTGTTAGTGAAATAACTTTAAAAATAACTTTTTAACAAATAACGACGGAAAATTTTGCTTAATGAAAATTGCTTAATGAAAAATTTACTTTATTACGAAAGTATTTCGAAAAGTTCTTAAAACTGGCTATTATTCTGGAATAAAAAATAGGGTGTCTTATTTAAAGAAATCTGTTGTGTGAACGAACATTTAGGATGTAAAAGTCTCTAAAAGCTAACGTGCACGAGACACGCGCATAGAGAAGGGAGTTACGAGACGAGGGTCACGAAACCGCGATGGAGCAACTGTTGCATTTCACGTCACACAAAAGATTGTTATGAATCGTTTAAAATGCTATTGTACACAATCAATAATATTTATAATGTTCAAAATATTGAATTCTGCCTATTATAACTTAATGGCGCGACTAGTATCATTTCTAGAACAAAAGTTAAGTTTCTTTTTAGACAATTTATATATATATATACTACATATACATATAGGGTGTCCCATTTTAAATAACGACCTTAAATTTCTCTTCAATAGTGCATTTTAAAGAAAAATGTTTCAAATAAAAGTTTTGTGACTTCGAAAGAGATATAAGATAATATTATTGGCCCGACCTTAGATAATGTTATCAAGGGCAAGTGAGGACAAGGTCACTTTGAATTTTTTAAATGGAACCCTCAATTTTTCATTACATATTCTTATAACTTATCTCGAGAGCTTTTTAAAACAATGTAGTAAAATATTTTTTTATTAAGTACTTTGCAAATTATAAGGCTTGAAAGTTACAGTACTATCGGCATTAAAAATATCTAGTGTTCGACCGACGACTAAAACCTCTTGAATGTTCAAGATCATGACCTGGATAACATTTGTCAAAATCAAGGCAATTGAAGAAGTAGTATCTCTTATTTTCATTTTTACGTAAAAATGAATTTAATGCAAAAATGAAAATAAGAGGAACAACCTCCAGTAAGTGACAAATAACTCGCGAAGTACTTAATGAAAATAAATTTAATTATAATGTTTTGGAAACTCTTGACGTAAGCTACAAGAATATGTAATGAAAAATGGGAGGTTCCATTTAAAATATCCAAAGTGTCCTTACCTTGATAACACCATCAAAAGTCAAATTAATAATTCCATCTAATATCCCCCTCGAAGTTACAAAATTTTTGTCTGAAACCTTTTTCTCTAAAATGCACCGTTTAGAAAAATTTGAGATAATCATTTAAAATGGGATCCCCTGTGTGTGTATGTACATATACCGAGCGCGCGGGCCGCGAGGAGCGGGACTTACCGTCGTGAGTCTCTAAGCTCGAACGGCGCGGCGCGCCTGCTAGGCCATTCCCGCTCCTCGCGGGTCGCGCGCCATGCGCTTGGTGGGCCGTACCTTTGACAATAGTAAGTTGGGCGGACGCGCGTATTCGGCTATCTTTAAACGTTAATATCTCGTTAATTATTGCGAGCATTGCAAAATAGTACAGGACTTTTCTACTCAGTTTAGTCTGCTCTACCTGCTCGGGATGAGTGGGGCCGTACATTCATGCCACCTTGTATAAAAAATTTTCTATAGATTGTTAGTTCAGCGACAGAACCAAATGTACGTACAAATATATTCTATAAATTGACTATTATGGCAACTGTCGTCGTAATAGTCAATTTATAGAATATATTTGTACGTACATTTGGTCCTGTCGCTGAACTAATCAATCTATAGAAAATTCTTTATATATATGTATTATATTTTATCTAAACGTAGTATATTTTATCTAAAAAAGAAGTGTGATGTATATATCAGAATATCAATGTACACCTTTGAATGCAATAAAATATGAGTTTTCTGATTTGAAAAAATTCTTTATATACGTATATGCGGCAAGTCGCCATAATAGTTAATTGGTAGAATGTATTTATACATACATTTGTTCTGTCGCTAAACTAATCAATCAATAGAAAAGTCTTTATACATACGTATTAGCATATTTTATCGAAAAAGAAATATGATATATACGTCAGGATATAGCAATGTACGTCTTTGTATACAATAACTATGCGTTTCGCGGGTTTTCTCCGTGTCCAAATCTATTCTTAGAATCAACGTTATGTGAATTGTTTATATGTAAAAATGGAAATAAGTAGAACAATCTCCTATGGCCTTGATCTTGATAAATATCATCGAAGACATAATTTTAAACAACATTCAAAAGATTTTAACTATCGTTTGAGCACTTTGAGCAATGTTAATGCCGACAATACTGTAACTTTCAAGCATTATATTTCAAAAAGTACTTTATGAAAAAATATTTTATTATATTGTTTTGGAAAGCTCTCTAGGAATGCTATTAGAATATGCAATGAAAAACGAGTTCCATTAAAAAAATTAATTGACTTTGATCTAATCTTGACGCCATATAAGATCAAACTGATAATATCAGTAAATAGATCTTTTTGACTCCTGCAATTTTTATTCGAGTCACTTTCCTTGAAAGTGTGTGCTTTTAGAGATCATAGGGGTTCCAGTCTTTTTGAATATTCTGTGTATACTTTCAGTGTCGTGAATTCTTTTGAACTCTTAATTCTGATTGGCTAATTCTTACGGTATCTCTTATGGTTACTGTCAGAGTCTGAGTACAGTAGAGGAACAGGAATTAGATATTAAGATTTCAATCTATCAGAAACTGAATATATGGAAATTATACGGTTTCTGACAGGTTGAAATCTTAATATCTATAATTCCTGTTCCCCTGTCTGATCTGATTGCGCTCAGGTCCTTAAACACAATGGAAACAAGCAATTAGAATAGGGAATAAGAAATTTCAACTTATCAAAAACCATAACATACTTTTAGTATAGAGAAGCGCGCCTTCTCTATACTAAACTATAGAAAACGATGGAGAAAAGAAAAACAATATGGATACATGTCTTGTGGACTCTTTCCCACATTGTACTATCTCAACTGAAAATATAATTCACCGGATTACGTGACTATTTGTGTCGCTAAGAGTGAAAAAGTCAGAATGATACAAATAGCGCTAATAGTACTTTCCGAACGCAGCGTCTATGACTACGTTTACACGCATCAGTAAAACCATTTTAATTAAAATCGGTGTTAGATGTCATATAAACGTCCTTATTACCGATATTATTAAAACCGTTTTATTAAATACAAACCTCTTCAGAAAAAGGTTTGGTGTTATTAAACCTTTTTAAGAAAGCCATGTAAATAGTCTTCTATCGGTTTTACGTAGAAAAATTCGATGTTACCAACTTTAGACACTTTATAAAGTAAAAAATGACAAAAGACATTTCTTCTCAAATTCTGTATCATAATGCAGCATCTATTTTTGTAAATTTTATAACTTCAAAACTTATTTCATCAGCGAATTCCTGACAAAGAAAGCAGTATATCTTTATGCGAGTGTCTTTGTTTAGGAATTGGGACAATTCCTAACTCTCACTCCTTGATTCGCTCCAGTATATTAGAGTTCACTGACTTCTATTAAGGGCTACGCTCTGTAAAGGAACAGGGAACAGAGAATAAGAATTTCAATGTGGTTTCTGAGAAACCACGTACTGTAAAATACAAAGTTTTTGATAGGCTGAAATTCTTATTCTCTGTTCCCTATTCTTTTTACTCTGCGCAGCCTCTTATATGCACTGATAAAACCATTTTTATAAAACTGGCCAATCTTAGTCATGTCATTCTTCCGAGGAATAGCTATGATTGGCCAGTTTCATAAAAACGGTTTGATCAGTGCGTGTAAACGTAGTCACTAATTCTAGTATACACGGTTGAATTAGTGTACACTTTTAAGCTCGCAAACCCAATAGAATACTAAGTCTTAAGCCTTAAGAAATTGATCAATCACAGTCGAATATGAGAAAAATAATAGTATGATTGGTCAATTGCTTAAATCTTAAGGCTTACTACTCTATTGTGTGTTGCGGAGTAAAATGAGATAGGCATATGTTTGAAATAAGAATTGACTACGAATACCGGCTTAGTATGTGAACATTTCTGAGGGATAGAATTGATGACTATGGATGTATTGTACATATACAATCAAGTGATCTGGTTTCTGTTTATGCACTAGACTGCACTAGAATTTTCTTTCTCGCTTTTGAGAAAGAAAGTTTTAGTGCAGTCTAGTGCTGAAACAGAAAACAGATCACTTGATTGGATATGAACACTCATGCTTAATATCTAATTCCTGTTCCTCTACTGTGCTCAGACTCTGACAGTAACCATAAGACATATCATAAAAATTAGTTAATCAGAATTAAAAGTTCAAAAGAAATCACAACTCAAAGTATACACAGAGTATTCAAAAAGATTGGGACCCCTTATGATCTCCAAAAGTACACACTTGCAAGGAAAGTGACCCGAATAAAAGTTGCAAAAGTCAAAAAGATCTATTTACTGATATTATCTATTTACTAATATATTATTAGTTTGAGTTAGGTAGCGTTATCAAGATCATATCGATTTTTTAAATAAAAATTGTTTTTCATTTGATATTCTAATAGCACACCTAAACAGCTTTTCAAAACACATAATAAAATATTTTTTTATGAAGTACTTTTTGAGTTATAATGCTTGAAAGTTACAGTATTGTCGGCATTAGCATTGCCCAAAGTACTTAAACGATGGCTAAAATCGCTTGAATATTGTTTAGAATTATGACTTAGATAATATAATTTGTCAAGATCAAGGCTTTGGAAGTTGTTTCATTTATTTTCATTTCTACATAAAAATTATTCACAAAACGTTGACATTCTAAGAATGGAACATTACAATTCACGAAACATTGATATTTTAAGAATGGATTTGAACACGGAGACAACCCACGAAACGGATAGCTCTGATATCTTATTTCATTATTCAATAAAAAAATAACAAAGAAAAATGAGGCATCATGCGTCACACGGAACACATCCTGTATTGCAACGAAAAGTTGATTATTTTGACAATACATGTATACTTTGACATGTATACTTTGATATTACAAGGTAATTTTATTATTTTGACGATAATAAGAAAATAGTTTACATGAAATTATATTAATGTATAAATAATGATATTAATGTACAAATAAAGTAAAAACACAGAAAAGGGAATATAAGCAGGATATAGTTAAATTTTTTATCTATTTACTTTACAGAAACTTTCATATATTTACAGTGAGTCAAGTAAGAATGTGGTCGACCAGCGTGGTATTGCATCATTTCATGTTATTAGTCTAGAGATAGGTTCGAATAGTTTCGTACGATATATCTTTCTGCTTCAATTTTGCTTGTCCTTGAAGCAGTAGTTAGCCAGGATTCCGCGAAAACAGATTCACTATTTTTTTATCGTCTTTTTTTGTCCACTTTGCACTTTCGAGCCACGTTCCGGTAAATCATCGACATTTTTTGCCACATTATATCACTGCACCCACTTCTGTACGAATGATTTCGACTTTTTCATATATTTAGCAGCCGCTAATTGTGACATTTTTGGGTGAGTGCAGAAGAACACAGCTTCATAGCGTGATGCGTATTTGGTACTCATGGCGCTTAATGTGATTCTCTTAAGAAAGTTCAATGACAACTGAATCTTCCTTGATAGTGCATCAAGGACAAAGGTGCTCTCTATGGATTTATGATAGATTTAGGGCGATATCTTTTATTAGCTTTGACTAAGGCCGACCACGATCTTACTTGATTACTATACATCTTTATATATTTATTATTTGTCGTTCTACTTAACGTTTGCGAAAATCAGTTTATCCTTGTTGTCATCAAATGTTAAGCAAAAAATGAAATGATGCACTCGAGTGTTGCGAACGTTACCTAGAACACATCTAAAATATGCATGCGTTGTCAAAGTATGCATGCCGTCAAAGTAGTCTTCGTGTAGTACAATTTGATGACAATCGTCGAAATATACATGTGTCGTCAAAGTTGTTATTTATTCAGTTTGACAATAGTCGTCAAAGTATACTGTCGTAGAAATAGTCATATCATCATTGTAGTATAATTTGACGACAGTCGTCAAAATCTACATGTATCGTCAAAAGCACACAATCGTTAAAGTAGTAGTATTTCATCATTCGTTGTAATATAGTTTGACGACGATCGTTGAAATATGCATGTGTTGTCAAAGTAGTAAATGCTTTGTTTGACGACAGTCGTCAAAGTATAGACCATTAAAAATTTTACAACAGTCATCAATGTTTATTTAAAATCGTCGTCAAAGTAGTCAATACACAAAGTACACACACACACACACACACACACACACACACACAGAGAGAGAGAGAGAGAGAGAGAGAGGGTGTAGAAAAAGTCCCGGACCCCTTAAATATCTTGAAAAGTAATCATTTTTGAGAAAAATGTTTTATACAAAAGTTGTAGGGTTGTAAATGATCTATTGACTGTTCTTATCAATTTGACCTTGAATGATGCCACTACAGTCAAGCCAAGGTCAAACCGATTTTTCTTAAAAAAAATACCCCATCTTTTATTTTAGAATCTAATAGCTGAGGTCGGGAGCTTTCTAAAACATTATAATAAAGCCTCTTTTTAATCAGTACTTTTCAAGTTATGAGAGTTGAAAGTTATGGAACTGCCGACATTAGCATTATCTAAACTATATGTCCGCGAATGTTTGTATCTCTATCTCCTCCTCCCTCCTATCCTCTCCTTCTTCTCTCTCTCCTTTCCCTTCTACTTCTTTCCATTCCCTCTCCCTCCTTCTCACCCTTTCAACAAAGCTGGAGACTACATAAGTTAGAGATTTCTTCTGTCAAGTTCACTCTTTCTGTGACCTACGAAGGTATATTTTTTCATGATACTTCGTTCTGAGATTGCTTATCGCCACATAATTATCTTTGTTTATAAAGTATTTATTTAAAATATTTTATAATACTTACTGAACAGGAACGTATATCCCTTTTAATGATGCGAAGATGGGGTGATCGTAGGAGGTCTTATGCACATGTGACAGAACTTTTCAATCAAACTTTTAGGAATGAGGACAATGGTATATCTAAATCGACTGTTATTCGTATTGTACAACATTTTGAAGAATGGGTTTTGTAAAGACCGTAATAGACAAGGTAGACCGTAATAGACAATGTAGCAATAGCGACAAATCCTGATAAAAGATTGAATGTTCTACAGTCTTTTATCGAAGATCCGCGTAATTCAATTCGCAAAGTTACACAATGACATCGATTTTATGTCAGTTCAAAATTCTAAAAAAGAAGAAATTTCATCCATATAAGATCCATCTGGCGCAGGAACTATGTAAAAATGATTTTGATCGTCGCATTGAATTTTGCGAAAATATGATGTTAAATATCGACAGAAATCTTTTATTTGTAGTCAACATTATTTTTTCAGATGAAGCTACTTTTGAGCTAACGGAATGTAAATCGACGTAATTGCAGATATTGGAGCGATGAAAATCCTCATTGGATATACGAGGCACATACTCAGGATCAGCAAAAAGTCAACGTATGGGCTGGAATTTTAAATGAAACCATTATTGGGCCTTTCTTTATTGAAGATAATTTAAACGCTGACAATTACTTAGTTATTCAAGATGAAATAGTTCTGGCAATCCGCAACATCGCTCTTCAAAACTTCAATGACATTAGGTTCCATCAAGATGGGACATCATTACGGTTTACGAGTACGCCAATATCTGAATGAAGTTTTTCCGAATAGGTGAATAAGAAGAAGGGATTACATTGAATGGCCAGCACGATCGCTTGATCTAAATCCACTCGACTATTTTTTGTGAGGATATTTAAAGAGAAAAATTTATAATACTAAACCTCGAAATCTTAATGATTTACATCAACGAATAATAAATGAATTTAGAATCATGACGTCAATTTGCTATAATATGTAATATTCTTTTAACTCTAGCTCGCCATACTGGGATATGACGTACCTAATGCGATTTTTCACATTGCAATTCAGACTTTAACTTTTTATGATGTAATTTAAGAATAAAATATTTTTTGTTTCACCTTTATTTATTTGTTCTTATCTTATTCTAGAGATATCAATTTTGCATGTGATAAGCTAAAAATATGTTTTCTATTCAGAGATATAACTTGACGAAGTTTCAGATCTCGGTGGGGTCTAGCCGAGAAAGTAAAAACTGGTAGGAAAAGCGAGCTAGGTTAAAGAAATGACAAATGCTCAAACGAATGACAGTTGATTTAGATATACCATTGTCTTTATTTCTAAAAGATTGATTGAAAAATCTTGTCGTTTGCATAAGATCTCCCATGACTATCCCATCCTCGCATCATTAAAAGGGATACGAGCACTTTAGCTTAGGTAATGCCGCGGCGCTTCCGTCAATTTCAACTTTCATAACTTGAAAAATGTTTTTTTTATTATAGTGTTTTAAAAAGAGGCTTTATTATAGTGTTTTAAAAAGCTTTCGACCTTAGTTATTAGATTCTAAAATCAAAAATAGGGTATTTCGTTTAAAAAAATCGATTTGACCTTGACTTGACCTTGGTGGCGCCATCCAAGATCAAATTGATAAGATCAGTCAATAGATCAGTCAATAGATCATTTTCAACCCTACAACTTTTGTATAAAACATTTTTTTCAAAAATGATTACTCAAGATATTTAAGGGACTCTTTCTACACCCTGTATGTGTGTGTATATATATATATATATATATATTGTATATGTATATATGTATATATATATATATATATATTATATATATATACATATGTATACGCATACGCACACGCATACACACACATATATACAGGGGCTCCCATAATTCATCCGATAGAGCTCGTGGACAAGTAGAGCGGACTAAACTAAGACGGAGAGTCCTCTACTATTTTACAATTTTCGTAATAGTTAACAAGATATTCTCTAAAGATCACCGAATACGCGTCCACCTAGCCTACTACTATCAAATGTACGTCCATTGCTAGCTCCGAGCTCGGCCCGCGCGCCGCGGAGAGTGGGAATGGCCTGGCAGGCACTGGCAGGCATACACTTGATAGTAGTAGGCTGGGCGGACGCACGTATCTTTATAGATTAATATCTTGTTAACTATTACGAAAATTGTAAAATGGTAAAGGACTTTCCATTTCAGTTTAGTCCGCTCTACCTGTTTATGAACTCTATCGGATAAATTATGCGACACTCTGTATATGTATACAAATATATATATATATATATATATATACACAGTGCGACAAATATGTTCCCGGACACGAACCACATCTCAGCAACCAGTGGCGACATCTGTGCGTTTAAACATGTATTTTAAAGGTTGAACATTTTGCTATCATCTGTCAAAGTTTCATTCATTTTGGTTGACATATAACGAAGATATGACAGTTTATGTTAAATAAAATTTTGGTCGAGGTAGAAATTTTAATATGGAACAAAGAGTTTAAAGCGATTGATCGAAGTTTTAAAACGATTGATGAGCAGAATTCATCGTATTCGCCCCGAATATCGTGATCCAGAAGATTGGTCTTTGTTGCATGATAATGCACCGAGTCACACTTCATTGATTGTCCGTCAATGTTTGGCTCGAAATCGTGTCTCTGTGTTAAACCATCCA
>JAANIC010005957.1:75341-77125 GCA_017607545.1 Acromyrmex charruanus | reverse complement strand
ATGGAACTCCTCATGCTTTCTATACGTTCTCCGCACATCGAAATTTAATTCTAATTTTTTATATTAATAAATAAATAAATAGTATAAATCAATAAATAGATAAATAAATAAATAAATGAATAAATAAAAATAATATAAGAACTAAGGCTCAAATAATTTATAAAATTAATATAATAAGATATCTAAGATATTAAGAATAGGGCTACGAGCCAAGCAAGATCTTAATGTTGTCTTTACAATAATAAACTAGTGCATAGTAAGCAAGAATGCATAGTAAGCACGAGGTATTCCATGGCATGTTACGCTTCTGCGTACTCCTGTTACGCACTGATTGTTCAACTTAATTGTTAACTCTGTAAATAATGGTCTGAGCCAAAAATGGAAAAGGAATTTTAGTCCGAAATTTCATTCTCTCTTCCACTCCCAGAAATATTAATTAAGAATTATGGGACACCCTTTTATATATGTATATTTATATATATCTATATGTATATATAGAGTGTTCAGTCAATTTGACGAAGCGCTCGTATGTAGATGGAGCGGACTAAACTGAGTCACAAAACTCCTCTACCATTTTCGCAATAGTGTGAACAAGACATTAATTTTTAAAGATTGTTGCATAAGCAATTGAAATCAACACATAAAACAAATTTAAGATTTCTTTCAGAGTTCTTTATAAAATACCTCAAAGAGATTTCATAAAGAATTCTTAAAAATATCTTAAAATTATTTAATATGCCAATTTTAGACATTCTGCTTATTTGGTAACTAAAAAAAATTATGAAAATTGAAAATTGCAAGAGGACTTTTTGACGCAGTTTCGTCTATTTCCTTACAAACGCTTTGTCAAAACTTATCAGACACTCTGCACGCGCGCACGCACACACACACACACACACACACACGCGCGCGCGCGCGCGCCCGCACACACACATACATGCACGCGCATGCGCACGCGCACGTACACAGGATGTTCCGAATTTAAATGACCAAGTTTGAAAACGTGTAGAGAATCGAGAAACTAAAAGAAATTCTTTGGAGATATGCTTGTTTTTGTTTCGTTTTGGAGAAAATTGCAAAAAAAAATTAAAACGTGATTTTCATTTTTGTAGAATACTTATATATTATTTGTTCATTTACACACGCTTATTTATACACGTCGTCACTTTCTTAACGTAGATATTGTTCAAAATATTGACTTCTTGCAGCAATACAAGCATTGCATCTAGTACGGTCAGCTCGTGTTGCAGCCAAACACTGATCTGGTTATTTTTCGTGCACTGCAACGATTCGGTCTTTTAATTACTCTTTTGAGTTAACTGTCAACGAATAAATTTTCTGCTTCAGAACCGTCCCCCCTTTCACACACACACACACACACACACACACACACACACAGAAAAGTTAAGTGGTGTCAGGTGATCGAAGTGGCCAAGATACTATTTCTCCACCTTCGCACGTAGCGGTTTTCCACGCGTGTCCCGAGATCATGCCCGAACATCCTCACTATAGAAATAATATAATCTTATTGGTGAAAAAGTGAAAAATTACTAGAAATAGATCGATGTGAGTGGTGTATGTAATTGAACTATGTGCAAGTGCGCCGTTCTTACTGCAAAAACATTTTGAACAATATCTACATTAAGCAAATAATAATGTGAATGAACAAGTGTGAATGAATAAACAATAAATAGAGCCCGAATTAAAATTCTGAGATCGCATCAATCGTAGCTAGCTTTCCTTACTACACCTCATTCCCTATCGCTATGGCGCAGTTGTTCGCC
>JAANIC010005957.1:60341-70341 GCA_017607545.1 Acromyrmex charruanus | reverse complement strand
CTACAATAATATGAAATAAAAAATATTGTTCTATTCGAAAAATTCAAGGTGATCTTTACCTGACTATGGCGATACCATCTAGGATCATACTAATTACTATTTAAGCATCATTTAAAAACCTACAGCTTTTGTATAAAACACTTTTCAAGAAAATACGTATTTTATAAGATATTTAACCGAATTTTGGACATACAGAGTAATCAATTACACGGGACGGCATATACATATTCCTCATGAAAAAGTGAGTCGAAAACGTCAATAGCAAAATGTTGTGGTATCAATAGTTTTTAAAGGGTGAGCCTTAGAAGATGTCCAATCACCGGGCATGAAATTCGCGCTGTCAGAAGTGGCGCAACTAAACAGTCGAACGGTTTGATGGATACCGCACGATACCGAATGAGTATTGCAAAGTTTCGTGAAATCTCTGTATTAACATTTATTGCAGTATTCTTAAATTGAGTCATTTATATCAGTAAAAAGGATTTTTGAAATATTTTAAGTAATAAACAAATTTATAAATAAAATCACAATATTAATTAAATTATCTAAATAAATAATATTAAAAATATCAATCGACAAATGTTTCCAAAACTTTTTTTCTGTCACAAACAACATTAGAAAATATTAATTTAAGAATTATAATAGACAGATTAAGGACTCTTAAATTTAACAAAATTTAAATAAATATTATAAAGAATATATAAGAGTCAAATAATTGTAATAAGTGTAGATGTCACATTAATAGAATAAAATTTAATTAAAAATTTAGATAAACATATGTATAGACATTACATGTTTCGGCTTTTTATTAAACCATCTTCAGATAATCCCTAATATTTTGCAATTTCTTGAGTATATTCATTTTTTTATCGGTAGTTTACAATTTATTCGTGATACAACGTTAAATGTTCGATGAGTGCCTTTCAAGAAACGAAATTTCCCTCTTAATCCCTCTTAATTTGCAGGTCGAATGTTTGAATTTTCTAGATATTACACATGTTACAAAATTGATATTATTTGTTATATGTGAGAAGAAGAGTCTTTTCAATTTATCTCTTTTTAAACACTCACCGTACACTCGAACAATTCATTGTGATGGTCAAAATTTGTCAAATATACAAAAATCGTAGATAAACATTTAGGCAAATATACAAAAATCGTAGATAAATTATGAATATTAAAACAAGACAATAAGAGTGAATTAATATTATTCACAGTCCAAAAGTTAAATTGTAAAAAACTACTGTTTTAAATGATCTAAGATATGTTATCAGACTTCTCAACACTTACTGATTTGAAATTTTCGATAGATTGGTGTGACACAAATATAAACAGTATCATACTTTGTTTATAGATATATATGCTTATTTGAAACCTTCTGTATCGGTTTGAAGATTAAGGCTATTGTCTTATTTTTTTATGTTCATTTCAGAGATCAGTCGTTTATTACAAGGTTTCTTCGACTAAAACTTTAATGTTATTCCAATGGAAATCGTGTGGCGTCTGCATCTTATGTTCAGTTATCACAGAACGGATAGTCGTGTTCCAATTAATATGTTTGCGATGTTTTGCAATTTTTGTTTTTAGTTGTCTACCTATTTGTCCAACATAAGATGCATCACATTTTTTGGGTATGGAGACAACTCTCTTAACTTTTTTGATGTTAAAATAATGATTAAAAATGAACAACTAAGCTTTGATTGATATCAAAAATCTATTTTTTCGGGTAGATTCATTAACTTTTTTTCAAATCATCTCGTATCTCAGAAAAGAGGCATAATTTTTAATTTAGTTGAGAGGGCTTTATTACTTCCCAACAAAGACCATTATTTGAAAAATATAACATTCATAAGCAACACACTGTTACATAATGATTACTCACTTAAATTTATCTTTGATACTATTAATAATATAATTGAAAACATTCAAAGAAGAAAATTCAAAATACATAACAACAAAGAAGAAAATAAAGAACTGAAAAATGACGTATCATGATTCACGATACCTTTTATTCTAGAGTACACAAATAAATTTAAACAAATTAACAATAAAAACATTAAAATATCTTTTCACAGTACTAACAAATTAAATAAGTGTACTAAAGTTCAAAAAGATCGTCCAATACAATCAACAAAATGTAATCTTGTCTACAAAATCTGTTGCAAAAAATGTGATGCGTCTTATGTTAGACAAATGGGTAGACAACTAAAAACAAGAATTGCAGAATATCGCAAATATATTAATTGGAACATGATTACTCGTTCTGTGATAACTGAACGTAGGACGATGCCACACGATTTTCATTAGAATAACATTAAAGTTTTAGACGAAGAATCATGTTACAATAAACGATAGGGGTGACGTCACAGGAGGTCATGTTACTAGGCGAGGAGAATGATCATAGAGTGACGTTGCGGTACGGAGACGAGGATATCCGGGGTGCGGAAAATTACGTAGCGGGAAATTGCGTAGCGGAGGTGTATGGAAACTTGCGTCCGCGTCGCGGCGATGACGTCACGTGGAATCAATGGTCGCTGAGCGCGATCCGTCGTCACCGAACGCGATCCGCCGCCGGGCATGGTCCACCGCCGGTCCCTACTGCCGCCTCTGGACGCGGTCCGCCGCCGATCCCCATCACTACCGCCACCAGGCAGGTCCCCACCACATACTATACTTACCATGTATACTTATCATCACATATGCATCACCATTTTCTTACGTAATCTTCCCTTCAGCGTCTAATCAATGCGATTATTCATGAAATATTTTTTATTCTGCCGAATTATATTATTCTTTTAGAGAGCGCGATAGTACAGTCGCGCGCGATGACGCGCACATAACACGATGCTGCTGAGGTTGGAAAAAGAAAGGATAGAAGAAAGAGAATAAATATTAAGTTAATCTATATGTGTGTGTGTGTGTGTGTGTGTGTGTGTATGTGTGTGTGTTTATCTATTTATCTATGTGTGTATATACAGGGTGGCATGAATATGTGGCTTTAGTTTTCAGTATGTGTCATTTTGCTGAAGTATAAACAACATTGTTTTTTTGAGCATTGAATATGTTGAATTTTGTATCGACAAAACACAATTTGCGGGAAGCTTTGTTTTTTTGCTTCCATTTGAAGAAAAGTACTGCTGAAAGTCAACGAATGCTGTCGGAAGCTTATGGTGATTATACTCTATCGATTTCAACATGTGAGTACTGATTTCGACGCTATAAAAAAGGTAATTTTGACACAGAAGATAAAGAAGACGTCCAGGCCAGCCGAAAAAGTTTGAAGATGAGGAAGTGGAAGCTTTATTCGATCAAGACCCGAGTCAAACGCAAGAAGAACTTGCAGAATCATTAAATGTTGATCGATCAACGATTTCCAGATGTTTGAAGACCATTAAAATGATTCAAAAGCAAGGAAATTGGATGCCGTACGAGTTGAAGCCAAGGGACGCCGAAAGACGCAAAATGACCTGTAAATTATTGCTTAAAACACAGAAGAAAAAGTTTTTTGCATCATATCGTGACGGGTGATGAAAAATGGATACGCTACGATAATCTGAAGCGCAAAAAATCATGGTGAACCATCAACATCGATAGCAAAGCCGAATATTCATGGCGCCAAGCTCATGCTCTGTATTTGGTGAGATTAGCTGGGTGTAATGTGTTATGAGCTGCTCCAATCTAACAAAACAATCACTGGGGAACGCTACCAACAACAATTGATGCAATTGAGCTGAGCAAAAATGGCCAGATTATGTGAAAAGACACAACAAAGTAATTTTCCAGCACGACAACGCTCGGTTACATGTTGCGAAACTGGTCAAGGAAACGCTTAACTGAGATATCTTATCACACCGTATTCTTCAGATATTGTTCCTTCTGATTACCACCTATTTCGATCAATGACTCATGATCTGTCTGAGCAGCGCTTCTATTCTTATAAAGGTACCAAAAAATGGGTCGATTCATGGATAGTCTCAAAAGATGTGTCGTTCTTTCGATTTGGAATCCACCTACTACCAAGAAGATGGAAAAAAATAGTGGCTAGTGATGAACAATATTTTGAATGATCAATTTGTAATCATTTTTTCACAATAAAGCCGTATTTTTATCAAAAAATCTCTTAAAATTAATGCACACTCCCAATACATTAATTTCTCAAAATAAAGAGTAAAAGTAAATTACTGAATGAACATATAAAATGAAACAATATTTGATAATCATCTTCAATCAAGATGCGAAAATTATATTAATAAATCCTATTAATATAATAACTACTTATGTTTTTCTTATCAGCTCATTATCATCGCCGATAATTCAATTCTTAATCCGTCAGGTTGTTTGACAGTTCTACTCGCCGTCTGAAGGTTCAGCGCATTCTAACTAAAATTAGTCGCTTTCTCCGCCAACAAACGTGTTTGCATGTTTATATGTACCATCCACTCAACAAAATTATTGATGTTGGCCATGTTACGTCCAGCAGACTCCCACGACTCTTTTCGTGGAGATTTGGAATTCATTGAAATAAAGAGACAGCGAATAATGAACAAGTTGTAGAGAAGATTAAAAATTTTCTTTCCCACACTAAAAACTAAAACGAAGAATCTCCTCGTAGAGAAGAGTATCTCCTCGTAAATGTCGCTCCGAGATAAACTAAAAATCAGTGCATGTGCACGAGCAGCGGGACCAAAAGGACACCGAGTCTGTGTCCCTCGGAAACTGCAGCTAAAATAAATATGTCATTGGAAGTGTAGACCGGCATCAATATACTTTTTGACGGTCAAGTCGTGGACAATTCTCACGAGTCCATAATCACAAAATCTAAGAAGCGACACACGACGTTAGGGATAAATTCTGGATGGTCTCGTGCTTCCTCGACGTACTGCACGTGCATTTTTCTCATAAATTTTAAGATTATAAAATTAAGGATGACACAGATTCTGGTCAAGATCCTTTTCCACCCTTAATCAATTAGAAAGCAAGAAATAAGTCCCCACCTAATTAACGAACCTATCCACCAATCAGGGCAGATTACTATAAAAACCCCACGGGACTCTGCGCCTTTTTTCCTAATTTCTCTCTGGGGACGGACATAGTGATCCGAAGTCCTTATTTTTTTAACCGGGCAACACTTTAAAACTCAGAGTTTAGAAGCAATACGAGAGAAATTTCATCGACCTCGCATACTTGGTCAGCAAGACTTAAAAATTTAGAGTCAGTGCTGAAGAAATATTATCAACCTCACACATCCTGGCCGGAAGACTCCCGATGAAGATCTGAATAATAATTCGGTATATCTCTATTCTCTAGTCGCCCTCGCTTTTTCTTTCGATAATTGATTTCATAATTTTATTTTATTATTCATAATTTTATTTTATTATTTTATTTTATTTTTATTCTTTTCTTTCTTTCTGTCTTTCTCCCTTTTGAGTTTCTATGAAAAAAAAATAAAACATTACAGTTTGTTCACGCTATAATTTCAATCCATGTCACTGTCGCACCACAATAATTGTTCGTCCCAGTCGACCGGTTGCCCGTTATTATTATCATCGTCCGGGTAAAATCAGGTCAAACCCTCTCAGAGCCATTCATCAAAACCTCCTTCCCTTTTTATTTCTTCGCTATCCTTCTTCTACATGGTACTTTTACACACACACACACACACACACACACACACACACACACACACACACACACACACACACACACATCCACACACNAAGATAAAACAAACCAAAGAAATCGTGTAACAAATATATATTGCTAAATATTTCTTTTATTATATTACTAAACTTTCATTATGTTAAATTTAATATTAAATTTAATACGTAGGCTGCTGGAA
Source organism: Acromyrmex charruanus (assembly GCA_017607545.1). Taxonomy (NCBI): domain Eukaryota; kingdom Metazoa; phylum Arthropoda; class Insecta; order Hymenoptera; family Formicidae; genus Acromyrmex; species Acromyrmex charruanus. The sequence continues at coordinate 64,502 of JAANIC010005957.1, read as the reverse complement.
AAATTTCTGCAATCTAATACTTTCAGTGGAGCCAACGTTCTGCTACTATCATATCCGTAAAATCAGACGTTTTTAACCTATAATTCAGTTGACAGTTTAAATCTAAGCCAACTAGTTTTGTTTGCATAATATTTTAAAAGAAGTTATTTTGTGAGAAAATAGAATTTTTGGGTGAAAATTTTCGGGCAATGATTTTTTACGATTATAAATGTAATCTAACTCCGAAACAATGCATCGATCGACTTCATTTGGCTCATGAAGCACCATCCAATAGGACTGTTTATAACTGGTTTGCCGAATTCCAGCATGGACGTATCTTTTTTTGTGACAAATTCCGTGAAGATCTGTTGTTGCCACTAACGTTTAATTAATGCTGTGCGTGAAATGATTGAGCGAGACCGGCATATGACATATCGCGAGATTCAGGCATCCTTAGGCATTGACATGACAGCGATACATACGATTTTGCATAATCATTTGAGCATACGGAAACTTTGCAGTCGTTGAATCCCACACAATTTGACTGAAGCTCAAAAACAGGCTCGTGTTAAATGGAGCAAAGAAATGCTCAAGAAATTCAACTGAGGTCGGTCAAATTTGGTTTATAACATCGTTACTGGAGACGAAACATGGATCTATTCGTATGAGTCCGAAAATAAACAACAATCCACTGTTTGGGTATTTCAAAATGAACCGAAACCAACAAAAGTTGTTCGTTCACGCAGTGCTGCCAAGCAAATGATTGCTTGTTTCTTCAGTTATACCGGATGTAGCAACCGTGGCTTTAGAGGATCGAAGGACTGTAAATACTGATTGGTATACAACAATTTGTTTGCCAAAAGTCATAAATTACGTAGAACAAATTGGAATCGTCGCATTATCCTTCATCATGACAATGTCGGCTGTCACACAGCACGTCAAACCGTTGATTTTTTATCCAGTAAAAATGTCGAATTGATGACTCATTGTCCGTATTCATCTGATTTATCATCTAATGACTTTTTTTTGTTCCCAAATATTAAAAAGAAGATGCGTGGTGAGCGATTTGAGTCGCCTGAAGCAGCTGTTGAAACATTTCGTACACTGATTTCTGAGGTTACAGCCTCAGAGTGAAAAAAATGCTTTGAAAATTGGTTCGAGCGTATGCAAAAATGTATCGATCTTAAAGGCAAATACTTCGAAAAACAATAAAGTCATTTACCGAATTTTACATGTTTTTTTTTCATATTGTTTGCAGAAACTTTTCCAGTAGCCTACGTATAATGTTAAAATTTGAATGAATTGTTTGTTAATTTGAAAAACCTCTCCTTGTATTTATTATAAGCTCTTCCACGGTTGAACTTCGCCCTGTTCCCGGTTACTTGGATTTAAGTTCTATGACCAAAAGTCAGGACATAAGGACATATTGGTATATTTGGCGTTAAGTGCGGCACACTGACTCAGTTTGAACTCTTTAAATTAAAAGTACGTCCGATTCGTGTGTCCGTTTAGCGGTTCCCACTTCGTTCTCCATTCGACCCCCGGCCCGTTAGGAGCATCAAGACGAAGCGAAGTGCCTCCCGATTTGCGTCGGTCCTTCCTCACAGCTCCCTTGCGTTCGGAGTCTGGACACGACCAAATCGGTCTAATAATTCGGTTCCTGTTGCGTTCACCCCCTCAGTCCCATGCATGCGGAGTTTGGTATAACAGCCATCTTTATTATAAAAATCTCGCACAGATCGATTGATAGGCTGATCGATAGTTTAATAGACAAGCAGATTGACAGATCGATTGACAGACTGACCGATAGTTCAACAACAAATAGACTGACAGACTGATTGACCGCGGAGGCTGTGCGAGATTTTATATAGTAAAGATGTTTGTGGAATATGATACCATTCCAAGAAAAGAACAATACCTTAATCAACATTTACATCTCAGCCGAAAATATATCACGCCATCAAAGGATCTCATAAATAAACTTCAGCATTTTCATCAGTAATAATTAGATCAATGAGTTATATCAGCAGGCAAAAATACAACACCTCGGTTAAAAGTTTATACCTCAGCCAAAAAATATATCACGCGTTCGAACGATTCCATAAATAAACTTCAGCATTTATCAGTTACAATTAGATCATCAGTTATTAGATCATCATAATCAATATATCAGCGGCAAAAAGCACAATGCCTCGAATAAAAGCATATGTCTCAACCAAAAAGTATACGAGAAGACGTCGTGTTCGAAAGATTCCACCTCAGCATTTTTATCACTTGCAGCACTTCGCATTGAAGCGCAATTAAATGCATATCTATTGAGCTATCACACTAATATCGAATTGCTATCGAACTATTATCGAACAGCTATAAAACTGATATTTAACAACTATAAATAGCTATCAGACTGATATTTAACAGCTGTAAACAGCTATCAGACCGTTATCGATCCATTTCAACTCTATCTGCTCTCTCTCTCTCTCTCTCTCTCTCTATATATATATATATATATGTATATATATATTGTATATATATATATATATATATATTGTATATATATATATATATATGTATATACAGTATCGGCAAAAATTATATCACCTTTTGGTTTTTTAAGCATAATTTTTTTTAAACTGTGCAGATCTCTATCAAATTGTAATATGTTTTAATAATAGATACAGTTTACTGAACAAATAACTTTTTATCGAATAATAAAAACAACAACTTGTGAAAAATTAATTTTATTTAAAATCTCTAAAATATGTCAAATTTCATAATAAATTTTTAATTACGAAAATAAATGTCTTCAAAACAAAAAATTCATAATTTAGATTGTACAACTCTAATATTTTGTAGCAAAACCCTTGGCATCGATTACAGCTTGGCAGCGTCTGGGCATGGAATCGATAAGTGCGTCAATTGTCGACTGAGAGATCTTCTTCCACTCTTCCTTCAATTGGGCGAATTTTTCGACCGTATTTGTAGCTCACTTACTGGCTAAACTCTCTGGAGTTCATCTCACAACGGTTCGATGATATTTAGGTGAGCGATTGGCTTGGCCACTCTAGAAGAGTTACTCGATGCTGCCGAAACCACTCCCACACTTTAGCCGCGCGATGCTTTGGATCATTGTCTTGCTGATTTATAAGGCCACGACCAAGGAAACGCTTTGCGTACGGAAGCATCACATTCTCGAGGATGTCTATGTATACTTTTTGATCTATTTTGCCGTCGACCCTATGAAGGGGACCCATTCCCTTTGCAAAGAAAGCACTCCATACCATGACCGAACTATCTCCGTGTTTCATTGTAGGAAGTTGGTACTTGGGATCGAAGCGCTTGCCTTTAGGACGACGAATCCATGTTATTCCGTCAATATCAAAAAACTTACTTTCGTCGCTCCAGACAGAGGACCTCTGTTGAGGTGTCCAATTAAGATGAGCTTTCGCCCATTTTACTCGCACCTTCTGGTTCTTGGCGGAAATAAATGGCTTCTTTACGGGTCGTCGTCCATGTAGTCCTGCGACCTGCAAATGATAACGTATGGTCCGTATGGTTGGACCACACTCACCAGAAATTATTATTTCTTTGATAATATTTGATGCCGTGAAACGTGGATTGCTGCGGGATATGCGGAGGATGTTGCGATCGATGACTGAAGAAGTACAACGCGGTCATCCGGTTTTCTTCTTCTTGACATAATCTCCCTGAGTCTCCCAACGCTTCAGCAATTTGGTTACCGCTGATTTAGAAATGTCTTGCGAAACTGTTGTGCGAGCTCTTCGTGCGTTCGTCCTTGTTTGCAGTCTTCTATGATAGCATTCTGCTGTCGTTCGTCTATATCTCGAGCACCACGGATTTTTGCCATAATGTGAAACACTAAATTTAAAAAAAATTAGATTAAGACCGTAAGAACAATGGCTGCGACATGAAAAACAAAGAAAGCATAAAAGTGCGATTTTGCCAAAATCAATAAAAAATTCAAAAATCATGGCGTAACATTGTCAAATTTCATTACACTTCATGTATAAAGTGCATCTACTATCAGGTATCTACTGTAAAATTTTGAGCGTATTTGATACTCTTTGACGAAATTATATTCAAAAAACCAAAAGGTAATATAATTTTTGCCGGTACTGTATATATATATATATATATATATATATACATATATATATATAGATG
>JAANIC010005957.1:31417-60096 GCA_017607545.1 Acromyrmex charruanus | reverse complement strand
TCGACCAAGCTAATTCTAATATATATATATGTATATATATATATATATACACATATATATATATAAAATATATATTGTATATACATATTTATTTACATGTCTACTGGTCAGGGTAGCAAAAGTAAAAACGTATTAATGACATAACATACATTTTATTTTTAAAAATCTTACAATTCTTCCTGGCGTCGCGACCACTAGTTAAATATTTTAAATATATTTTGCAAAACACGTTTTCCACATCTGTACGATTGTAATACTATACGATGTGGAAAACATCGTTTGACAACCGAAAAGTAAATGATCTGCGTCAGCCTTTCCGATATCTTATATCCTGGCGGCATGCTCGGTGAAAACTCGTGTATCGTGTGCTGTTGTTGCTGTACGCGGTCACGTTGCACTCAATATGTATGATATTCACATACATCATAAAAACGAACGTGGTTATAATTCAAAACGTATAAAAAGAAAAGCATAAAAAAACCACCGCACAAGTTATAGTTTGTGATATTTAATTATCATTACATTAATTAAAACATTAGACGTTTCGGCCACAATCTGGCCATCTTCAGTAAATTCACAATATTCTTAAAGCGCAGAGTTACATATAGCTGACATTAAATTCAACCGTCGTATGATATAATTATATAAACATGTTCTTTCATATGTGAAGATGCTTCGTACAATAATGTTACACCGCCAATTGTCATATCACAAAAAGTGTAGAAAAAGAATTTCCAGATTCTAATTTAACAAATTTACGTATCATTAATATCTTCTAATCGAAATATGTAAGAATAGAATCGTTATCTGTTTTACAGCAAAAAAATATAATGATGAATCTCAAGTACATCCTTTGCACAGATGGAAATTTGTCGTGACATTGTGTGTTATTATTTGTCATATCATATATTTTATCACTATTTATATATATGAGTCAAAAGTTTAGAAAGTTCTAGAATTATTTATTAAGTGTGAGAGAGATCTTTCTTAAGAAGAGGCAGATAAACATCAGGCAAACTTTCAGTGTCACTTTGCTTATTGATACCATTTATTTGGCCTTTTATGTATATCATTTCAGAAATTCTTCTTTTCATTAATGATTGTTCTGAGTCTAAAATTCTTATGTTATCCCAATCCAATTCATGCATCTCATTCAACTGGTGACGTGAAACCACTGACATCTCTGACTTAATTCACACTCTGTTAATGAATGGTTATTCTCTTAAATTCATCTTTTCATAAAAAAATAGAATTAAATAAAAAATAGAATTAAAACTTTAGAAAATAGAACGAATTTAGATAAAAATAGTGAGTACAACAATAATGAAAGCGACTCTAATTCTAATTTTAAAAAAAAGTTGTGTGTGTTTATACCATATTTAAGTAAAGCATTGGAAAAATTTACAAAACTATCACATATTCAGCGTTTTAATATCCCTTACAAACCTATAAATAAAATGAATAGATTTATTAAAACTGGAAAAGATCCTTTGCGTAAAGAGGACCATTGTGGAGTGGATTATAAAATAAATTGTTTAAATTGTGAGTCTTCTTATGTTGGCCAAACAAAAAGGAAATTAAAAACTCGAATAAAAAAACATAAGGCTGAACATAAGATCTATTATACCTCGGAGATGTCAGTGGTTTCACGTCACCAGTTGAATGAGATGCACGAATTGGATTGGAATAATATCAGAATTTTAGACACAGAACAATCATTAATGAAAAGAAGAATTTCTGAAATGATATACATAAAAGGCCAAATAAGTGGTATCAATAAGCAAAGTGACACTGAAAGTTTGCCTGATGTTTATCTGTCTCTTCTTAAGAAAGATCTCTCTCACACTTAATAAATAATTCTAGAACTTTCTAAACTTTTGACTCATATATATAAATAGTGATAAAATATATGATATGACAAATAATAACACACAATGTCACGACAAATTTCCATCTGTGCAAAGGATGTACTTGAGATTCATCATTATATTTTTTTGCTGTAAAACAGATAACGATTCTATTCTTACATATTTCGATTAGAAGATATTAATGATACGCAAATTTGTTAAATTAGAATCTGGAAATTCTTTTTCTACACTTTTTGTGATATGACAATTGGCGGTGTAACATTATTGTACGAAGCATCTTCACATATGAAAGAACATGTTTATATAATTATATCATACGACGGTTGAATTTAATGTCAGCTATATGTAACTCTGCGCTTTAAGAATATTGTGAATTTACTGAGGATGGCCAGATTGTGGCCGAAACGTCTAATGTTTTAATTAATGTAATGATAATTAAATATCACAAACTATAACTTGTGCGGTGGTTTTTTTATGCTTTTCTTTTTATACGTTATGATATTCACGTTGATGATATTTATCGGCACGTTTATGCCACTATTGCGGCTCCAGCACGCGATTCGATGGAAATCCCAGTAGCGAGTCAATGTGCGAGGATTTTGTAAAATTTATTTGATAGGTGCATTTGATTTCACTTCTGATCATATTGTTGTTGGCGCAAATAATTAACGGGAATTCTTCATCCTCTTTGCCCTTCGCATTGTGAGAACGTAAAATTTCACGCTTCAGATACCGCTTTATATCGCGCAGTTCGTACGATTCTTCGGGAATGACAATTTCCTCGTTGCCATAGTAAAACTTGTTGTTTGTTGAATTTACATTGCCTAGAGTATAGTATATTTCAAAGTCTGTCAGACCGAGTTTGTAATCGCCGTCACCCAAATCTACCGCTAAGAAAGTAGCTCACGGCGAGGACGCTACTCTTGCCGGTCAGCGGAAACGTCAGCGACATGTTTCAAACGAGCATCGAGTTAAACAGGACAATGTCGGTCCTTAAATTGCTTATCAATCGTTCGTAGAAACTGTAGACAAAACTGCCCACAATTGTTCTGACTGTAACGTTGATGAGGCGTGCGATTGTACTCAATTACACTATTTGCCAGGTACCGTTCAAGTTCTTTCGGCGGTCGACGATTGCCGAAACTGTCAAAGTACATGACACGATTCCCATTTTTCGCATGTACCATCCAATGCGTACCAGATCCATCGGCATTGTCCAGATTTACGATACCGCTCTCGTTTTGACGTACTCCTTCAAAAACTCCTTCCTAATTAATGTACGCATAAAAATGTCTTTAAAATATGAAATGCGCATACGGTTTGCAAGTTGTTACACATCGGTAGTTACTCCCCTTTTTTATCGACGTTTTTTTTTCTACGCGCGATACCTTATCCGTGCTTGTAGGGAGCGCGATAAACACGTCCTTCTATGATGCAATTATAACGTTGCAGTTCTTCCAGTTCGCTGCATTATCGTTTACTGCCTTGGCGATTCCCGTCGCGGCTCCGACCAATGACCCGAGAATGCTGAGCAGCGGTAAAACAGACGGGACGCCACCGCGTTTCGCCGTCGGAAGTATATCCGCTTGCTCTTCTTTTTCTTTGTCGGTTTCAAATCCATATCAATCTTCGTTTGGCCATCAAAGCTGCTTAAACCGCTGTGGATGCGGCTTTCTTTCTAAGAATCGAATCACTCGCGGTGCGTTTCCGCACCTTCTTGGTGAGTATATTGTCAGCCGCGTGTCGTTCAGCGATATCGTTGCTGTGCGAATACGCTAAGTCGTGCTGCGACATGCAGCATCCAATGAATTAATTCCTTGATTATCTCTAGTCAATCGCTTCTCTAAACGCGTTCCTGGACCACAAAATTGATATCCAGGAATATGTAGTTCGAATGGAAGTGTGTTTGTCGCGCGATTTAACAAGCCTCTCGATATTTGTTGCAATTCTTTATCAAATGTGACAGACCGTCGATATGATGACTCGGTAAATTGTAATGCTTCAGACACCGACAGAATCGTTGTACCTCCAAATCTGCTCGTATATGTTCTGGTAATCTGTCCTACAACAGATCTATGCAATTTTCCTCGCAGCAGTACAATTTTTGGTATGTATTCCAGCTTTTTTGAGATGAAACTGTATAGATCATCGGACACAACGAGAACATTTTGATTACTGATCGATTTCGCTCCACGGCTCTATAAATAGGCCCGCTCGCGATATCGTATTCAGTATTTTGTGGAAAGAGAAAATATGCAGTACGTGCGCCAGTCACGGGCGATCAAAGTGACGAAAATCTCGATGACAGAGTGAAAACCGATAAAGAGACGCGCATGCATGCTTAACGGCTTCTATACGTGCTATCGTCTGCGGACCGTCAAATTGCGACAAAACGAACATGCTGATAAGCTTGTTGGAAAGTCCGCATGGCGTACGATTCGAGAACGTTTACGTATACTCAAAATCGCTGCAACAGCCAAAATATCCATACCTGACTAATTTGTTATCACGAATTGAGAAAATCGGTTATTTTACGTTCACCAATAACAGCGATGTCATTCCACCGAATGAAGCGATTACGAATTCCATCTTTATCTTTGATGACATGACATGCGACAAGCAGGACGCGATAAGAGAGTACTTTGCAATGGGACGACACGCGGACGACGACTGCTTCTAATTCTGTCAGACGTACTCGATGATACCGAAGCACCTTATACGCGACAATGAAAATCTATTGATCCAGTTTAAACAGGATGGTACCAATTTGATACGCGTGTACAACGATCACGTGAATATCGATATGTCCTACGAGGATTTTTGCGATTTATGTCATAAATATTGGCAGCGAATGTATGGTTTTCTAGTGATTGACAAGGACAGTGCGACAAATGGGTGATACAGAAAAGGATTTAATAACTTTGCAATATCGTACATATGTTGTGATCAGTTGACCTCGGTACGTTGACATGGACAACAGCAAAGATCGTGAAAAGATAACTAAGGAGATTGTGAAAACGAGCGATTCGAGCGAGTCGGCCCCACGACGATTTCCAATCTTCAAAAATTTGTAAACCATCGGTGTCAACGTTAATAGTCTTGTCAAAATGGTATGAGAAGACGCGCAAGTGATGGAGAAGAACAAAAGAATAAGCAATATATATAGAGAAAAAAATCTTTACAAACAAATATAATATAATTGAAATACTTACTTGATCGACTCATGTTGAATGTATGAATCCATAGCGCTAGAGATCACTGCAAAATTTGTCTGAGTGACTGATGCAGTATCATTGCTTCAACCTCTATTTAAATCTTATCTGCTTCAACAATTTTTGTAACAAAAGATTTTTAGAGACATCTGGTGATGACAGTTTACTATCTTTTGCAATGACAATGATAATGTAATATGATATAAATGCGACGTTGCCAAATATATATATATATATATATACAGGGTGGCATGAATATACAGCCTCACTCGTCCTGAGCAGGTAGAACGGACTAAACTGAGCAGAAAAGTCCTGTACTATTTTGCAATGCTCGCAATAATTAACGAGATATTAATGTTTAAAGATAGCCGAATACGCGCGTCCGACTTACTATTGTCGAAGATACGGCCCACCGAGCGCGCGGGCCCCGAGGAGTGGGAATGGCCTAGCAGGCGCGCCGCGCCGTTTGAGCTTAGAGCTTAGAGGCTCGCGATGCCCCGCTCCTCGCGGTCCGCACGCTCGGTGGGCCGTACTTTCGGCAATAATAGGTCGGGAGGACGTGCGTATTCAGCTATCTTTAAACGTTAATATCTCGTTAATTATTGCGAGTATTACAAAAATAGTAGAGGACTTTTCTACTCAGTTTAGTCCACTCTACCTGCTCGAAACGAGTGAGGCCGTATATTTATGTCACCCTGTATATATAATTAATTGACAAACACATATATATATATATATATATATATATATATGTGTNNATATGTGTATTTATCAATTAACTATTTTGACGACATTTGTAAACCATCATGTTTTATTGCATACAAAGGTATACATTGATATCCTGACGTATACATCTCACTTCTTTTTTAGATAAAATATGCCAATACGTACATATAAAGAATTTTCTATAGATTGATTAGTTCAGCGACAGGACCAAATGTATGTACAAATATATTCTATAAATTGACTATTATAGCAACTGTCGACGCCACATAAGGTCAAACTGATAATATCAGTAAATAGATCTTTTTGACCCCCTACAATTTGTATTCGGTTCACTTTCGTTGAAAGTGTATGTTTTTGGAGATCATAGGGGGTCCCAGTCTTTTTGAATACCCTGTGTATACTTTCAGAGTTGTGAATTCTTTTGAACTCTAAATTCTGATTGGCTAATTCTTACGGTATGTCTTATGGTTACTGTTAGGGCCTGAGCACAGTAGAGGAACAGGAATTAGGTATTAAGATTTCAATCTATCAGGAACTGATTATATTTATATGAAAATTACACGGTTTCTGATAGGTTGAAATCTTAATATTTATAATTCCTGTTCCTCTATTGCGCGCAGGTCCTTAAACACAATGAAAAGAAACAAACAATAGGAACAGGGAATAAGAAATTTCAATTTATTAGAAACCATAACATACTGAAGCGCACCTTCTCTATACTAAACTATAGAAAATCGACGGAGAAAAGAAAGACAATGTGGATACATGTTTTTTGGATTCTTTCCCACATTGTACTATCTCAACTGAAAACATAATTCATCGGATCACGTGACTATTTGTGTCGCTAAGAGTGAAAAAGGCAGAATGATACAAATAGCGCTAATAGTACTTCCCGAACGCAGCGTCTACAACTACGTTTACACACACCAGTAAAATCGTTTTAGTTAAAATTGGTGTTAGATGTAAACGTCCTTAATACCGATATTATTAAAACCATTTTATTAAATACAAACCTTTTTAGAAAGAGGTTTGGCGTTATTAAACCTTTTTAAGAAAGCCGTGTAAACAGTCTTCAATCAGTTTTACGTAGAAAAACTCGGTGTTACCAACTTTAGACATTTTATATAATAAAATTAAGAAATGACAAAAGATATTTCTTCTCAAATTCCGTATCATAATGCAGCATCTATTTTTGTAAATTTTATAACCTCAAAACTTATTTCACTTCTTCTATATATCAAGGAATATTCTATATAACAAGCAGTTTCAAATCTTTTATGTTTTATGTTGGCAATATATTTCGTTTGGGGTTTTATGAAGCTACTTTATGTTCGGTGAGGATAAAATAAGCCTGATCGTGTAACTGACACCAACTTCGGTTTTAATTAAAACGGTTTTACCAGTGCGTGTAAACGTAGTTTATGTTTCCGGAATATATTAATAGAACAACATGAGCCAATCAGAATTTCTGACAAGGAAAGTATATCTTTATGCGAGTGTCTTTGTTTAGGAATTGGGACACCCCCACTCCTTGATGGTTCGCTCCAGTATGTTAGAGTTCTCTGACCTCTTAAGAGCTACGCAGAATAAAAGGAATAGGGAACAGAGAATAAAAATTTAAACGTATGAGAAATCACGTACTATGGAATATATAGTTTCTGATAGGCTGAAATTCTTATTCTCTGTTCCCTATTCCTTTTATTCTACGCAGCCCCTTACATGCACTGGTAAAACCGTTTTAGTAAAAATCGTTTTTATGAAACTGCCCAATCATAGTCATTTCATTCTTCCGAGGAATAGCTATGATTGTCCAGTTTCATAAAAACGGTTTGATCAGTGCGTGTAAACGTAGTCACTAATTCTAGTATACACGGTTGAACTAGTACACTTTTAAGCCCGCAAACTCAATAGAGTTCTAAGCCTTAGGCCTTAAGAAATTGATTAATCACAGTCGAATATGAGAAAAATAATTGACTACGATTCCTTAAATCTTAAAGCTTACTACTCTATTGTGTTTGCGGGGTTAAAGCGAGAAAGAAAATTTTAGTGCAATCTAGTGCAGAAACAGAAACCAGATCTTGATTGGATATGTACAGTATATTCATAGTTATCAATTTTATCCCTCAGAAATGTTCACATACTAGGATCGGTATTCATAATCAATGCTTATTTCAAACATATGCCTATCTCATTTTATCCCGCAAACACAATAGAGTAGTAAGCCTTAATATTTAAGTAATTGACCAATCATAGTCGATTATTTTTCTCATTTTCGACTGTGATTGATTAATTTCTTAAGGTTTAGTATTCTATTGGGTTCATGTAGAAAAGTAATTACTTCTCAGTTGGTTTTTTGTTCCTATATCAGAACTCTCTTTCTCACTTTCGACAAATATAAAACATATACCTATTTCATTTTAAGTTCCAAAAGTATATGTATGTACACTAGTTCAGCCACAAAAAATTGACCTAGGCCGGTATCATAATTCTTATTTCAAGACTATCTTAAGTAATATCTTAAGACACGAAGGCCTCTGATTGGTTCGTGACATTTTAAGGCTCTACTTAAAACTTGTATCTAAGAATCGACTATGAATACCGGCCTAGGTCAGTTTTTGTGGCTGAACTAGTATATATACATACATATACTCTTGGAACTTAAAATGAAATAGTCATATGTTTGATATTTGACGAAAGTGAGAAAGAGAGTTCTGGTGCAGGAACAGGGAACAAACCAACTGAAAAGTGACCACCTTTCTACATAAATGCTCACAGTCCATGTATAATAATCCAATCCATGTACATTAATTGTGAATGGAGTGTGAGCATAAAGCCACAAACACATGAAATGCATAACAGTGCATAAACATAAGACCGCAAGATCAACAAACATCTTAAATCAATATGGCAACTTTATTTTGAATGCTCACTAGTTCAACAGCTTTATGCTTATGCTCTGTTATGCATTTTGGAATAAACTTAAGACCAGAATCAGACTATGCATTGAAGATTGAGATTAAAGATTAGAGTCAAAGTGTTTAAAATTTCACGACAGTCATCAAAATAGTCAATGTTTACCTAAAATCGTCGTTAAAGTAGTCAATACACAAATATATATATATATATATATANTTCAAATATATCATATGTATATATATATATATATATATATATATATATATATATATACATATGATATAATTGAAATGCGACGTTACCAAATAGTGCAATATCAGCTAATATACAATTGCTTTGTCAGCGTAATATAAGAAATTTTTTCAAGGACATTAACATATTTTAGCGATGATATCATCAATATAATATGATATAACACTTGCAAAAATGCAACATTTGCTATTTCATCAAACTTTAGCTGCTTTGTTAGCGTAATTTTAAATTTTTTCAGGGCATGAGATGTCTAGGCGATGATATCATTAATAAAAATAGCACACATAATGATATAAAAATAACAAAATTTAGTCAAATAACATCATTAATCAATTCGACAGCGCAAGTGGCGGCGACAACATGGCGTTATTCGATTGCAAGTTACCCTGCTTAGTACTATAGACGAGTACAGCGCGTGGGAACAGCGATGCGACGAGTTTATCGAATCATTGGAGGAGCACAATCGTATCAAACGCGATTATCAATCGATAATAGACAATCACTGATCGCATGTATCGCGCGGTTCAAAAGTTTGAAGGAATCTGTGCGTGGAAAATTTGTGCATGTGGGCGCCGAATACGGACTCCGTAGGCTCGTCATCGAAATGTTCGAAAGCCATATTCTGACGGGTGTGGCGATAAACTCTAAGCACATCGAGCCTCATCAATTCCTCGAAGGAGTTAAATTGTGCTCGATTATGTGCATAGTGTAATGCAACCATATGACTCTATAAAAATAAACAATGTTTTTAATGGCGAGTTCGTGGCGGGTGATAAACACGCAAACAAAAGTATCGCCACTAGGAACTATGAACTATATCAGTGTACCGATTTACGCGAGTGATACGCGTCGTCGAACTTACCCTAGCATTGCTGAAAGAGTTTCAGGAACGCGATAGCGGATGAGCATTGTTGCGAATACTGAATTTAATGATGAACGCGAACAAGCATAATCCTATGCGCGTGGGATGTCATATCAAACTCCCGTGAGAAATTATGCTAAAGAGAGTGGTAATCAACGTGCAAACCGCAGACAATGCGTGTTTCGCATGGTCTGTTGTTGCCGCTCTACACCCGGCTCAAAAACATGTGGAACAGGAATCCTCATATCCGCGGATTCTTATACGTAGGTTCTAAATCTCGCGGGCATCGAATTTCCAATGATGTTGAGTCAAATTAAGAAATTCGAAACTTTGAATGACATTTCCATCAACGTCTACACCAATAAAAAGAGGATTGTATCAATATGACTCGCCGACCGAAAAAGGATCAAACACATAAACCTCTTGTACGTAGAGGGTGCCAACGCGGGACACTTTGCGTTCATCAAGAATCTGTCCCACCTTAGATCGCAGATTATTAGAAACAAGAACAGCAAATTTTTCTGCGATAGGTACTTAATAATAATAATAACAATAACAATAACAATAATAATAATAATAATGAATAATATGATATATAATATATATTATATATAATATAATATAATAGTTTTTTTCAGATGCCTCCGCTACTTTAGCTCGAGCTAAATTGGAGATCCACAGCAAGGACTGTGAAAAACTAAATGATTACGCGATCAGAATACCGAGTAAGGACGACAAATGGTTGAGTTTCGACATCCTCTGCAGGAAGGAACGCGTCCTGTTCGTCGTTTATGCCGACCTGGGAATGTGCAAAGGAAAAGACGGATGGGAATCCTGATTCAGCTACGTATCATCACAACGTGTTTAGTATCAAATACTACGTGCACTGCTCGTACGACAGCTCACTGTCGGGCTATCGTTTTCGCTTTTGACGGACGGTGATATAGCGGTGCGGAAGAACTCAGAAATTTGGCGCACAGTGTACAGTCTATAATTTCGGCTAATGTACCCAGGGCAGAATTTAAGCAAGACGATTGGCAAAGATATCCGCTGGATAATCGCTCGTGTCGAATCTACTTATATCGCATTTCATGATATCATAGACATCGACAACACGTACGGCATGCCTCCCGCGAATAAAAAAGTTCCTGGCCTTATGAAAGACGAGAACAACGGTACCATCATGACTGAATTCGTTGAGCTTAGAGCGAAAAAGGTAATACGAAGAAGGCAAAGGGCGTCAAGAGCAACGCTGTAGGGAAATTTATAACGTTCGAGCGAGTTACACGCGGAGCCTGAATAACACAATAGAAATGACACGCAGGCAGTCATGCATAAAATTCAAATTGTAGGTGTACACGATCCGAGGTGTACATGATATCAGAAACAAAAATCGCATTACCGCACGACGATAAGCAGTATATCGTGGAAAGTTCCACCGACATGCTACCATGGGGGCATTACTGATGCAAATAAATCACATTTGTATAGTATGTTTAATATAACATGTAAAATATGTATAATATGTATGCAATGTATAACATGTATAATATGTATAATATAGTATGTATAATATGTATAATACATAGGCTTCTGGAAAAGTTTCTGCAAACAATATGAAAAAAAATATGTAAAATTTGGTAAATGGCTTTATTGTTTTTAAAAGTATTCGCCTTTAAGATCGATACATTTTTGCATACGCTCGAACCAATTTTCGAAGCATTTTTTCCATTCTGAGGCTGTAACCTCAGAAATCAGTATACGAATGTCTCAACAGTTGCTTCAAGCGACACAAATCGCATTTTTTTTTTAATGTTTGAGAACAAAAAGAAGTCATTAGGTGATAAATCAGGTGAATATGGACAATGAATCATCAATTCGACATTTTTACTGGATAAAAAATCAACGGTTTGACATGCTGTGTGACAGCTGGCGTTGTCATGATGAAGGATGATGCGACGATTTCGGTTTGTTCTACGCAATTTATGGCTTCTGGCAAACAAATTGTTGTATACCAATCAGTATTTACAGTCCTTCGATCCTCTAAAGCCACGGTTGCTACATCCGGTATAACTGAAGAAACAAGCAATCATTTGCTTGGCAGCACTGCGTGAACGAACAACTTTTGTTGGTTTCGGTTCATTTTGAAATACCCAAACAGTGGATTGTTGTTTACTTTCGAGCTCATACGAATAGATCCATGTTTCATCCCCAGTAACGATGTTGTAGACTAAATTTGACCGACCT
This sequence comes from Acromyrmex charruanus, assembly GCA_017607545.1. Classification (NCBI taxonomy): domain Eukaryota; kingdom Metazoa; phylum Arthropoda; class Insecta; order Hymenoptera; family Formicidae; genus Acromyrmex; species Acromyrmex charruanus. Next base: position 48,013 of record JAANIC010005957.1, on the reverse strand, counting down.
CGGTTGAATTTCTTGAGCATTTCTTTGCTCCATTTAACACGAGCCTGTTTTTGAGCTTCAAATTGTGTGGGATCCAATGACTGCAAAGTTTCCGTACGCTCAAGTGATCATGCAAAATCGTATGTATTTCTGTCATGTCAATGCCTAAGATGCCTGAATCTTGCGGTATGTCATATGCCGGTCTCGCTCAATGATTTCACGCACAGCATTAATTAAACATTAGTGGCAACAACAGATGTGGATGGACGACCTTCACGGAATTCGTCACAAAGAAAGGTCCACGCTGGAATTCGGCAAACCAATTATAAACAGTCCTATTGGATAGTGCTTCATCCCCAAAAGCCAAATGAAGTCGATCGATGCATTGTTTCGAAGTTAGGTTACATTTGTAATCGTAAAAAATCATTACCCGAAAATTTTCACGTGAAATTTCCATTTTCTCACAAAATAACTTCTTTTAAAATACTATGCAAACAGAACTAGTTGACTTGGGTACAAACTGTCAACTGAATTATAGGTTAAAAACGTCTGATTTTACGGATATGATAGTAGCAGAACGTTGACGCCACTGGAAGTATTAGATTGCAGAAACTTTTCCAGCATCTTACGTAGCAGCAGACCGTTGGCGGCATTGGAAGTATTAGATTGCAGGAACTTTTCCAGCAGCCTATGTATAGTATGTATAATATGCATAATATAGTATGTATGTAAATACAATATGTATATGATATTTATAAAATGTATAATACGTATTTATATTTTTATAATAAATATAAGTTTTACAACACATTGTTTTTATGTATCCACGAATTATGCGAATTGTCAAATCCCAACCATTTCACGTAAACCTCGTCCCCCCTTTTGCGCAACACCTTTCAAGGAGATGTACGTCAGGGTTAGCGACGCTATGCAATTCGTATTCGTAGAATCCTCCAGCAATAGATTCTCCGTGAGAATCCTCCAGAAGATATGTCACTGGATTAGTGAGTTGTATTTTGATAATTTTAAAAGTCCTCCGTGCTCCAATTCGACATGTAACCTTTATCAAAGATTGTTTTGAATTTGGTCGCTCGCGTATCGAATCATCCACTTCGTATCACGCGGGTGGTGCGATTGTAAACCGTGGAGCCTGTCGGCGATCGCGGGGGTAACGTTGACACATACCAATAGTTCGATGTTTGCGCGCATTTTAATTTGATACGAGATGCGGCAGGATGTCGATCTATTTGTAATTTCCATTGTGCGTAAATTGTTTCTACATCTCGTTCTTCAACGTATGATTGAACCGTTCGACGACCGAGGCCTTCATTACAGACTACGTAGAATAATGTTGTGCTTCTTCAAGAGTTTCTGCCAGAGTTGTAAAATTCCTTTCCTCTGTCAATATGCAAATTTTTCAGACATCTTCCATCGTCTCGAATTATCTTTGCGATCGCCTTCGTCACCTCGTTCCCGCTGTTGGCTTTGAGCGGCTCGGCCCATGCATGCTTACTCAACAGTCGATAATGGTGAGTATGTAGTGGTAACCTTTGTTGAATCGCGTATAAGGACGTATCTCGACCACATCCACCTGCCACAGGTCATCGTATTCGTGTACTGTGATGTGTATTTGCGGAAAATTTCTTCTCGCCGAAGTGTGCAATTCATCAATCAGTAGACGTTTCTCAGACTTTCCGAATAATTATTCGGCACGATGCACTTCTCGAATCATCTTTTTAAGTTCGTTTAGCATAATTTGCACATTATTTTGTAAAACTCCAATCTTCCTCTCGATTTCATTCAGACGATCTTTCAAATCTTGAACACTCTGCTGCACGTATGTTTGCTGCGTCAAAATTGGCTGCGACTATGCAAAGAGCGTTATCGCGCACGTAATTTCCGAGCAATCCACGTCACTGATATTGCGATTCGCTTCCTCCTCCAAGCGATAGTCCAAACTTGTTGATCGGCATTGCGATGCCAACTGAATGACGTGTGTAGAATGAAGTTAATTTATAATCAGACCGGCTTCGTGAAGTTCTTCGATAATCGACAGAATTTCATAGTCATGACCATTGTGACCCGCCTAGCGCGAGGCCTCGAGCAATCGCAGACGATGCACAATTTTGTTGGGATCGTCCCAATGGATATAATTGATCTTGTTATCGTTTAGCGTCATCGTACGCGGTAAATTCGCAGTTTTGTTTATTCCTGTTCCAACTTTTTTATCCAACAACAATGGCGCTATTATGTTCTTATATTTGTATCACTTACTACCCATCACTTGATTACTCGAGCTATGACTTCGTCGGTGAGCATTTGTCATCAGCAAAATGTTCCTGTATGTCATTACGAATGTCTGTACGTCATTATCCGTACAGATACTTTCGTTAGGAAATTTCATGAAAATTAACTCGTACAAGCCCGGTGTCCGTATCTTTTTCTATCTATAATTATATCATCATTTTTGTGCAAAGTTTGTCACCAAGCGTTCCCTCGTCGCTGAAATGAACTCCATACACAACGTCTATGTTGACGGCTTTCTTACCGCTTAGGACGGCTTTCTTACCGCTTTTCAGATATTTCTGTCTCAATGGACCATAATTTACATGCAGCTTTTCTCGGATGTTTGTCGAATATATGTTATGAGCAGTTTATCGGCAACCTCGAAAATTTCTTCAATGGTGGGAGCATGGTCATACGATAAATTGCGCGGTTGTATTATTTCACACTTCGTTTAAAGTGGATGATATGGTTTTCGATTCAACATTGATTTCACAAGCGTGGAAGCCTGTATAGGATTGTCATACAAAGCACTCGGTTTTCTTTTGGGTTTTGGTTCCTCATCTTCTCCCGAAAAGAATGTTTCAGTCCATAATAGGCTCCTTGGAGGATTCAATAGTGTTTTCAACAATCTGTTTCAGCGGGTCCATAACAGGTTTCAAGTGTCTCTCTAATGCGATATCCTCTTCCATTTTACCAGTCTCTTCAAAACGCGATACTTTTTGCGAATCGAATCGTTCGTTTTCGCAATCTCTTTAGTTATCTTTTCACGATCTTTGCTGTCCATGTCAACGTACCGAGATCAACTGATCACATTACGGTATTGCAAAGTCATTAAATCCTTTTCTGTATCGCCCATCTGTAAGCGCATTGTCCTTGTCAATCACTAGAAAACCATACTTTCGCTGCCAACATTTACGACATAAATTGCAAAAATCCTCATAGGATATATCGGTATTCACGTGATCGTTGTACACACGTTTCAGATTGGTACCATCCTGTTTAAACAGGATCAACAGATTTGCATTGTCGCGTATAAGGTGCTTCGGTATCATCGCGTACGTCTGACAGAAATAGAAGCAGTCGTCGTCTTCGTGCAAAGTCGTCCCATTGTAAAGTACTCTCTTATCGCGTCCTGCTTGTCGCATGTCACGTCATCAAAGATAAAAATGGAATTCGGAAGTGCTTCGCTCGGTCGAACGAAGACGTTGTTATTGACGTTGTTATTGGAGAATGTAAAATAACCGATTTCCTCGATCGGTGCTAACAAATTCGCCAGGTATCGATATTTCGGTTGCAGCGATTTCGAGTATACGTTCTCGAATCGTATGCCGTGCGTACTTTCCAACACGCTTATCAACACGTTCGTCTTGCAGCAATTTGACGGTCTTCAGACGACAGCGCGTATAGATGTCGGTAGCATGTCGCCATGCTTACGCGTCTCTTTATTGGTTTGCACTTTGCCGTCTAGATTCGTCACATTGATCGCCCGCAACTGTCGCACGAACTGCATATTTTCTCTTTCCATAAAATATTGAAAACAATATCGCGAACGTGTCTATTTATAGAACTGCGTAGAGCAAAATTGATCAGTAATCAAAATGTTTCTCAATAATCAAAATGTTGGATGATCTGCACAGTTTAACCTCTAAAGAAATGGAATACATCGAAAATTGTACTGCTGCGATGGTTTGAAATTGCATAGATCTGTTGTGGGATAGATTATCTGAATATATATGAGTAGATTCGGAGGTACAACGATACCGTCGGTATCTGGAGCATTACAATTTATCGGGTCATCAAACACATATCGACGGTCCGACGCCTTTGATAAAAATTGCAGCGAATGTCGTCGAGAGGCTTGTTAAATCATGCGATTAATGCGCTTCCTTTCGAACTATATATTTCCGGATATCAGTTTTGCGATCCGAAACGCGATTGGAGAAGCGATTGTCTAGAGGAGCGATTGTCTAGTTGATCAAGGAATTAATTCATTGGATGCTGCGTGTCACGAGATAGCGTATTTGCACAGTAACGATCTCGCTGAACGACACACAATATACCCGCCGAGAAGGCGCCGAAACGCATTACCGCGAGTGATTCAACTCTCAGCGAGAGAGTCGCAGCCACAACAGTTTGGGCAGCTATCAAGGCCAAAACGAAAATTGATATGGGTTTGAAAACAAGGAAGAAGAAGAAGTGCAAACGGATACTTCCGACAGCGAAACGCAGCGGCGTCCTACCTGTTCTACTGCTGCTCGGCATTCTCCGATCATTGGTCGGTGACGCAGCGGGAGTTGTCAAGGCAATAAACGATAACAAAGCGGCGCAGCGTCAGCTGGAAGAACTGTAACTTCATAATTGTGCCATGGAAGGCTGCGGCATTTATCTCGTTCTCTACAAGCGCTGACAAGGTATCGCGCGTAGAAAAAAAACGCCGATGAAACTTTAAAAATGCTGAGGAGAGTAACTATCGATGTGCAATTGCAACAACTTGCAAACCGTATGCGCATTCCATATTTTAGAGGCATCTTTATACGTATATTACCGATCGAAGGAGTACGCCAAAACGAAAGCGGTATCATAAATCTGGACAATGCCGAGGGACTTGATACGCATTGAGTAGCATATGCGAAAAGAGGGAATCGCGTCATGTATTTTGACAGTTTTGGCAATCTTCGACCGCCGAAGGAACTTGAACCATATCTGGCAAACAGTGTAATCGCACGCCTCAACATGTCGCTAACGCTTACGCTGACCGACAAAAGTAGCTTCCTCGCCATGAGCTACTTTCCAGCGGTAGATTTGAGTGACGGCGATTATGAGCTCAGCCTGACGGACTTTGAAATGTACTATACTCTAGCCAATGTAAATTCAATAAACAAGTTTTACTATGGCAACGAGGAAATTGTCATTCCTGAAGAATCGTACGAATTACATGATATAAAGCGGTATCTAAAGCGTATAATTTTACGTTCTGATGAATTTCACGATGTGAAAGACAAGGATGATGAAGAGTTTTCGCTGTTTATTCGTGCCAACAACAATACGATGAGAAGTGAGATCAAATGCACCTATCGGAAATTTTGAAAAACCTCACAACATTGGCTCACTGCTGGAAATTTCATCGAATCGCGTGTTGGAGCCGCGACAGTGGCACGAGTCGGACGTGCCCATAAATATCATCAACGTGAATATCATACGTATTGAATGTAACGTGACTGCGGGTGTGTACAGCAACAACAGGTGCGTGCACACGATACACGAATTTTCACCGACCGTGCCGTTGGGATATAAGATATCGGAAAGGCCGACGCAGATCATTTACCTTCCGATAGTACGGAGCATTATGGATCTGACAATTCACGTGGTGGACCAAGACGATCGATTGCTTGATTTTCGCGGAGAAAAGATCATAGGTTGCATGTACGGCGATGCTAACATGAGATGCTTGTGTTGAACGAACAGCCGAAACAGACAAGAGATACACCTTTTACTGGAAAGAAACTCACTGTGTCCAACGTTGCATTCTTAAAGTCGTTGGATTTCATCGTACGAAATGATTGATATCCTGAATATTACCAGTGAGCCAATCTTTGACGACCGCATCGTCAAGATTGAGACTCACACGTACAATCCGTACGCCAACACTACGTTTGGGCATAGCGAGGAGATATGGATACATCAACAAGATTTGTACACGTTACCGTACGACAATTTCCTCTACATCGAAGGATTATTGATGATGAAGAAGAAAAATCAGATGTCGATGACGCTTGGAAATAATTGCGTAGCGTTCATGTTTGATGAAATTCGATATGAACTCAACGGTATGGAGATTGACCGCAACAGAAACATTGGAATTACCAGAAGCATCAAGAACTATGTGTCAATGACGTACGAAGCTTTGATTACCTTGAACGCTGGATGGAACTCTAGATCCGACAGAGGAAGAATACTTTATTTTTTGCGTGCCCCTCAACATGCTGTTGGGCTTTCGTGAGGATTACAAATGCGTGATCGTCAACACTCGCCAATTGATTTTGATACGAACGCGCAACGATTACAATTGCCTGGTAGGAAATCCTGTGACGGAGCCTGAGATTAAATTATTCAAAGTGAAGTGGCGGATATCTCACGTTGCGTTAAACGAGATCAATAAATTATCAATGCTGCGAGCATTGGAAAGCGGTCGTTATCTGAGCATGAGTTTTCGCTCGTGGGATCTGTATGAGTATCCTCTGTTACAGAATACGATCAAGCATTCATGGGCTGTCAAAACGGCGACTCAACTTGAGAAGCCGCGATATGTTGACCTTTACTCTGCAGACCATTGATGTAAGTTCAATGTAATCGCGTAGCCATGGAGATTGCGCGAATTTCAGTATACGGTGAACTTTTGCGGTACGAAGGTCGTGATGAGTACACTGCTGCAGGTTGCGATAATATATGACGTAACGCTATTTATCGCATAATGTTACAAGGAGCTTGTCATCGCGCTTGCCGGGTGATTTCTCGCGCGTCGGACAGAATGGTAGGTCAGTGTATGCGTCAAGAAGATGCGAGTACTCCGCGTCCACCTCGAGAATATAGCCTGTCAGCGAATCTAACACGTTTATAACAAAATTTTGTACGTCGACCCATCGAAAATAAGGTAATGGTTGACAATTGCTCAGCCATACAGATTGACGTCATAGTACATCAAGTACAATGACGATTTCAATGGATCATATGACGACATATATTTGTTGTTGGCTCGCGCGTATCTGTTTGAACATCACCGCGTATATACCGCGTTCGATAAACATTACCATGTCAATATCTGTGAACAGTTCAAATCTTACACCAGTGTGCTTTAACATGACATCCCACGTGGAGCCCGGTAAGGTGTAATAGTACGCGGGGTCGAGCCCGTAATTCGCAACGCAACTGTTGCGGAAATTTTCGAAAACGTCGGCCAACAATAAAACATCTGTTTTCAGATATAAGTCGCTATATTCATCGAGTGTTCTAATGGAGAATACGTTGACAACGTGCGCGTAATCATTCTTAAATACCATGTCGTCCGTCAATGAACTATAAAACGATTCACGAGGCGCTAAATAGCTCCTCCAACGAGGCGCAGTCAATATATTCGTACGGAAAGTCACTCTTTCGAGTCAAAAGATTAAAATTTTTTTCTGACAAATTGAAAAATTCGCGTTGCAGTATCCGTAGCTTATCTTTACTGAGAAAAGATGCCAATTTGTCCAAACTAGAAGCTAGAAATCTGTATGAAACGTAATTGTTTGCAATTGTTTTTATCGTTTTTAGTATTATTGACATGTTTAATAAACGAGATATATTTTTCTTTAGTTATCGGTAAAAGATTAACATGTCCTTAGTACGCAGTAGTAATTTTCTTGATGATGAAATGAGCGTCGCAACCGGATAAATTGTGAAACACTACGAGTATGCAATGCGAATCCTTATAGTTTAGATTGCAATTTGATTGCGCGGGACCTCTGTATCGCCCCGTAAAATGGCAACGATCGCGCAACCGCGTATCGTCTTTCGCGAACGGTTTCTCGCACACATGGCAGTGCGTAGCGTTGTTAAATTTTTGCCAATTATCTCGCGTGAAATCTGCCATGAATACGTTAATTAAAATTATAGACTGTACACTGTGCATCAAATTTCTGAGTTCTTCCGCGAATCACGCTATATAGTCTTTATCGCGGCGAAAACGATACATGAATAATGTATCATCGTAGAAACAATGCACGCGATGCTAAACATTTTGTGATAATGATATGTGTACGTAGTCAATTCAGAATTCCTATCCGTTTTTTCTAATGTGCACTCTAAATCGACGTAGACAACGAATAGGACACGCTCCTTCCTACTGTGAATGTCGAAACTCAGCCATTTGTCGTCCTCGCTCGGTCTGATTGCACAACCATTCTCACAGTCCTCGCTGTGGGTCTTCAAGTTTGCGCTTGAGCTGAAGTAGTGCAGGCATCTGAAAAAAAACTGCACATTTATTATCATTATTATTATTATTATTACTACTACTGCTACTGCTACTGCTACTGCTACTGCTACTGCTACTACTACTATTATTATTTCACGTATCGCAGAAATATTTCTTATGCTCCTTTTTATTGATTTGTGAGCTAACTAATCGAGATAGATTTTTGATGAGTGCAAAATATCTCGCGTTGTCATCCTCCATGTACAAGAGGCTTACGTGTTTACTTCTGTTTCGGTCGGCGAGTCGTATCGGCACAATCCCTTTCTCATTAGCGTCGACATTGATAGAAATATCGTTCAAAGTTTCAAATTTCTTAATTTGACTCAACGTCATTGGAAATTCGATGCCCGCGAGATTTAGAACCGACGTATAATGCAGATACGAGGATTCCCGTTCCACATTTTTTTAGCCGGATTTAGAGCGGGAACAACAGATCATGCGAAACACGCATTGACCGTCGAACGCACACTATTTACCGCTCTCTTTAGCATAATTTCTCGTGAGAGTTTGATGTAACATCCCGCGCGCAAAGGATTGTACTTGTTCGCATTCATCATCAAATTTAATATCCGCGACAATGCCTATCCGCTATTGCGTTCCTGAAACTCTTTCAGCAATGCTAGAGTAGGTTCGATGACGTACGACACGTACCACTCGCAAATCGGTGCATCGAAAGACTTCAAAGTTCTGGGCGGCGATTCTCTTATTCACGCGTTTATCAACCGCCACGAACTCATCATTGAACACAATGTTTATTTTTATACAATAGAATATTAATGCATTATACTGTGCGCTTGAACACAATTTCGCTCGCGTCTTCGAGAAATCGGCGAGGCTCAATATGTTTAGAATTTATCATCGCGCTCGTTAGAATATGACTTTCGAACGCCATTTCGCGTAAGGGAGTCTGTATCTGGTGCCTACATGTGCGAATCTTGCACAAACAGATTCCTTCAGACTCTCGAGCCGCGCGATACATGCGATCAGTGATTGTCTATTACCGATTGATAATCGCGGGCGATTTGATACGACTCTACTCCTCCAATGATTCTATAAATTTGTCACATCACTGTACTCGTCTATAGTATCAAACAGAGTAGCTTGAATCGTGCTCCATGTTGTCAGTTGCGCTGTCGAATCAACTAATAACGTTATTTGACTAAATCTTGTTATTTTTTATCATTATGCACACTATTTGGCAATGTTACATCTTAATTATATCACATTATATATATTATTTGGCAACGTTGCATTTGTATCAAATTACATTAATGGTCGTCATTCTTAAAAAAAATCTTAAATTACGCTAACAAAGCAGCTATATTTTGATGAAATTGCAAATGTTACATTTTTGCAGGTGTTGTATCAAATTACATTGATGATGTCATCGTCATCAAAACATGTTAATGTCCTTGAAAAAATTTCTTATATTACGCTAACAAAGTAGTTATATATTAGCAAATCTTGTATTATTTGGCAACGTCGCATTTGTATCAAATTATAGATTATCATTCTTAAAAAATCTTAAATTACGCTAACAAAGTATGGTAGCTGTATATTAGTTGATATTGCACTATTTGGCAACATCACATTTGTATCATATTACATTAATATTGTCATTGCGCAACATACTAATTGTCTTTGAAAAAAAATTTTTATGTTACGCTGACAAGACCATATTGAAACTTGCAAATTTGCTGACACTGCAATTTGCGGTGTCAGATTACATTGATGTCATCACCGGATATTTCTAAAAATCTTTTGTTATGAAATTTAACGTTTGCATTTTTTATGTCATTGACCGGAAATGGTCATATAAATATCCGCAAGGATTTTTTGCGGAAGTCAGTCTTATAAAATAGCTAATCGTAATTGTTCGAAAACTGGAACTTGGTTTCCGCAATATGTTAACATGACTAATACTTGGTGTTCAAAATACCAAATAGAGCATTAGGATTACGTTTAAGTAAAAACGTTTAGTAAAATGGAAATAAGATCTGATTCATATGTGTATTCTATGTAGTGTTCGTGCGACGTTACTGCTCGGAAGACATGAATTTATACGTTCAACCGTACGTATTTCATTTATATTTGTTTGTGAAAAATTTTTCTCTATAAATGATTTATTCGTTTGTTCTTCTCCACGTCTTCACATATAATTTGAGAGGAAGACGACATTCATGGAGCGGAGGAGAAATTAAAATTAAATACACACACACACACACACACACACACACACAAACACACACACACACACACACACACACATGTATATATATATATATATATCAGCATAAAAATACATATGTATAAATAAATAAATGTGGATTAACTGGGATTAGCTCTGTATTCAAAATTATTTCTTCTCTCTACCATTCCTTCCTTCCTTCCAACTTCAGCGGCGTTACGCGCGCGTCATCACGTGCGACATCATCGCGCTCTCTAAAACAATAATATAATTCGGCAGAATAAAAAATATTTCATGATTAATCGCATTGACTAGACGTTGAAGGGAAGATTACGTAAGAAGAAGATGGCGACGCATATTTGACGGTAAGTACATGGTAAGTATAGTGTGCGGCGGTGGACCGCATCCGGAGGTGGGCCACGCCCGGAAACGGCGCCGACAATGGATCGCTCTCAGCGGCCATTAACCTCGCGTGACGTCATCACCACGTCGCGGACGCAAATTTCCGCTACGCAATTTCCGGCTACGTAATTTCCCGCACCCGGGACATTCTCGTCCTTCCGCACCGCGACGTCACCCATTGTGACGTCATCCCCCGCACACCTCCGTGATGTCATCTCCCTCGCCTAGTGTGAATAATATTAATTCACTCTTATTGTCTTATTTTAATATTCATAATTTATCTACAATTTTTGTATATTTGACTAAATGTTTATATACGTTTTTTATATGTTTGACAATTTTGACCATCATGATGAATTGTTCGAGTGAACGTGAATGTTTAAAAAGAAATAAATTGAAAAGATTCTCCTTCTCATATGTAACAAATAACATCAATTTTGTATGCAATATCTAGAAAATGCAAACATTCAATCTGCAAATCGATTGAGAGGGAAATTTCTTTTCTTGGAAGGCACCTATCGAACATTCAACGTTTTATCACGAACAAATTGTAAACTACCGATAAAAAAACACTCAAGAAATTGCAAAATGTTAATCATCTGAAGATGGCTTAATAAAGAGTCGAAATGTAATGTCTATACATATGTTAGATAAACATGTCTATATGTATGTTTATCTAAATTTTTAATTAAATTTTATTCTATTACTGTGACATCTACACTTATAAACAACTATTTGGCTGTTATATGTCCTTTATTTAAATTTTGTTAAATTTAAGTCTTGTTAATCTCTTTATTATAATTCTAAAATTAATTTTTTCTAATGTTGTTTGACAGAAAAGAAATTTTGGAAATATCTGTCGATTGATATTTTTAGTATTATATGTTTAGATAATTTAATTAATATTGTGATTTTATTTACAAATTTGTTTATTACTTAAAATATTTAAAAAATCCATTTTATTGATTTGCAATTGACATTAATCCCTATCAATTGAATTGGACTGAATTTAAGAATGCTGCAGTAAATGTTAATACGAGATTTCACGAAATTTTGCAATACTCATTCGATATGCCGTTTAGCTTAGCGATATCCATCAAACCGTTCGCGCGGTCAGCTGCTTAGTTGCTCCTGACGGCGCGAATTTCATACCCTATGGTTGGACATCTTCTAAGGCTCACCGTTTAAAAACTATTGATATCACAACATTTTGCTATTGACGTTTTCGACTCACTTTTTCATGAGGAATATGTATGTGCAGTTAAACTGGGTCACTCTGTAAATATATATTAGGTGTTGGAATTAATTCGTAGCGTTTTACAAGAAATGGCACAAGCAGTACACTATTTCGTTGTTACCTATAGTTCTGTATACATTGTAAACATCTATCATAGGACGTCATTTGCCGTACATAACCTTTCTTGAAATCATAAATAACAACACTGTATAATTCATTGAATATGTCAAAATTTGTGCCGAATAAAGTGTATTTGCGGGAAATTTTATTACACTACTTTATTCAAAAGAAATCTGCAGCTGAAGCGCATAGAATTCTTGTTCAGACTTATGGTGACAATGCTCTGTCGGATACGACATGCAGAGACTGGTTTCGACGCTTCAAAAATAATGATTTTGAACTTGAGGATAAAGAACGTTCTGGCGCAACGAAAAAATTTGAAGACAAAGAATTAGAGCAATTACTCGATGAAGACTCATCTCAGACGCTATCAGAACTTGGAAAAATATTACAAGTTGATGAGTCAACTGTTTCAAAACGTTTAAAAGGGTTAGGAATGATCCAGAAGCAAGGACATTGGGTGCCGTATGAATTGAAGCCGAGAGACGTCGAACGACGTTTTGGCACGTGTGAACTACTGCTTCAACGGCAGAAAAGAAAAGGTTTTTTGCACCGTATCGTGACTGGCGATGAAAAGTGGATACACTACGATAATCCAAAGCGTAGAAAATCGTGGGGTAAGCCCGGCCATGCATCCACATCGTCCGCAAAACCAAATATCCATGGCTCGAAGCTTCTTCTCTGTATTTGGTGGGATCAGCAGGGTGTAATTTATTATGAACTGCTTAAACCGAACGAGACTATCACGGGGGATCGCTATCGACTTCAATTGATGCGTTTGAGTCGAGCCTTAAAAGAAAAACGGCCGCTATACGCGCAAAGACATGACAAAGTGATTTTGTTACATGACAACGCTCGGCCTCATGTTGCAAAACCAGTAAAAACCTACCTGGAAACGCTTAAATGGGAAGTTCTACCCCACCCGCTGTATTCACCTGACATAGCTCCTTCCGATTTTCACCTATTCCGTTCGATGGCACATGGCCTAGCTGACCGGCGCTTTCATTCTTACGAAGAAGCTCAAAAATGGATCGATTCTTGGATAGCCTCAAAAGACATGTCGTTTTTCCGACGCGGGATTCATGTACTGCCAGAAAGATGGTCAAAAGTAGTAGAAAGTGATGGGAAGTACTTTCATTAATGTATTTTTTAATGCTCATGTGAAATAAATAACATTCTTTCATTAAAAAAACGCTACGGAATTAATTCCAACACCTAATATATATATAGAGTGACTCTAACTTATGGCCCCACCCGTCTTGAGCAGGTAGAGCGGACTAAACTGAATCGGAAAGTCCTCTACTATTTTGCAATATTACAACAGTTAACGAGATATTAACATTTAAAAATAGCCGAACACACGCCGCCCGATACACACCGCGTCCGCCCGACCTATACTATTGCCGAAGGTACGGTGCGCGAGTCGCGAGGAGTGGGGATGGTCTAGTAGGCGCGTCGCATTCGAGCTTAGAGGCGTGGCGATGAGTGAGGCGCTTGACTCATTCCCCGTGCCAAGTATCGATGGCATATATTCGGTGCTTTAGAAATAATATCTCGATTGTGAAAATTGGGAAATTATCAAGAACTGTTCAAAAAAACTCAGTTCAAAAAAATTCAGTTTAGTTCGTTCTGAAGTGTGCACATGTACATACAGAAAAATGTTACATAAATATTATTTGTTTTAAGTAAATGATAAGAATATTTTAAAATTATATTATCAAAAAAATATTCTTTTTAATGATATAATCGTTACTCAAAAGAAGTTCTGTCATGAAAGTTCGGACATTCGCAAATTTCATCGAATGATCGTGTAAAAAAAATTATGACATAAAACGGTAATTGTATTATTTTTTAAATATATTTTAGATCACTTATACACATACTAGCAATTGCAAAAGTTTTATAATTTATTTTTAATTTTATGTGCCAAAATTGAATTAAAAATAATTTATAAAACTTTTGTTAGTCTATCACCTACTTATGAGGATAGGCTGTCAATATACACCATAGCATGATTTCATATTCTCTGATCGAATTTTGGAAATTTATTAGTTATACTATCAATTTTGTATAAAGTAAAGATAATACTTTTTGACATACAAAATTAAAACTAATTTATAAAGTAGAGAACCGTTTTGGAGCACAGTCACATTTGAGATTAATTAAATTCATGAACTTAGAATATTATATTATTCATAACTTTCAATTTGAGTTTCCATAGGCACTTTCTATTATATTATGTTGTTACATTAACTCGATTTCTATTTATTATTATATAATTTATAATGCAATTGTTAGTATGTATTATATACAAGCGATTCAAAATATATTTATAAAATAATACAATTGTTGTTTTATGTCTTAATTTTTTAGACGATCATTCGATGAAATTTAGAGGCGGATATCTGAACTTCCATGAGGTAGTGCAGAAAAATGCAGAAGAATATCATTCTAGTGCTAAACGAGAACGCAGTTTTTTTTCTTTTGAATAACGATTATATCATTAAAAAAAATATTTTCTTGATAATATAATTTTAAAATATTCTTATTATTTACTTCAAAACAGGTAATATTTATGTAACATTTTTCTTTATGTACATGTGCACGTTTCAGAACAAACTAAACTGAGTTTTTTTCGAACAATTCTTGATGATTTTCCAATTTTCGCAGTCGAGATATTATTTTTAAAATGCCGAATATCCGCCATCGATAGTTTGGAGCGCGGGGAGTGGGGCAAGCACCCCACTTACCCGCCGCGAGCCTCTAAGCTCAAACGGCGCGACGCGCTAGTCCATCCCCGCTCCTTGCGGCCCGCGCGCCGTGCGCTCGGTGAACCGTATCTTCGGCAATAGTATAAGTCGAGTGGACGCGCGTATTCGGCTATCTTTAAACATTAATTTCTCGTTAACTATTGTGATCATTGCAAAATGATAGAGGACTTTTTGACTCAGTTTAGTCCCTTCTATCTGTTCAAGACGGATGGAGCCATAAGTTGGAGCCACCCTGTATATATAATATATAATATTGTATATATTATATACAGGGTGGGCCATTTTAATCGATCCACTCAAATATCTCGAAAAGTAAGCGTTATACAAAAAAAACGTTGAAACAAAAGTTGCTCAAGACAATGGGGCCTATATTTCTGTGTTATTGGTTTTGACCTTGGGGTCAATTTTCAAGGTTATTTAGAGGTCAACATGACTTTTTTAAATGGGAACCCCAATTTTTAACACCGGATTCGGAAAGAGCGGGAAATTTTACGTCCGAAATGATAGTTAATAATTTTCTAGAATGACCTTCAGAAGGTCATATAATGAAAAATCGTCCAGAAGCTGTTTTCTTTGAACTTCCGAGAATTTATAGGCGAACAAATGGTTGCCTAGTCATGTNTATATTATATATTATATATTATATATTATATATATATATATATATATATATTATTTATATAATTTTATATATATTTATATTTTCAATTTTATTCTCTTTATGTTTTGTAGCAATAAATATATATGTTTTAATTGTTTATACATGATAACAATTAAATCGCTGATTGGGACTCAAGTTCTTCATAGATTGAAATGATTTATGTGGATGGTATATTCAGGGACACAGATAAATTCAAAGACAAATCTGTAGTAAAATCTGTAGTATTTAAATCTGTATTCTATAATCTGTAGTATTTAAATAGAATACGCTATTCTATAGTAGAGAATAGATCCCCTTCTCTAAAATATATATCTAGTTTTCTATCTTTAAGGAAATGAAGTATATTTATTTCTAGTGTTACATTATTTTTTATGTAATAACGCATCAAAGTAAATATTATAGATTTATATGAGATATGAGATTTAAGAAATTCTTGATTGATTGATTTACATATATACATATTTTCAAACAAGAAATCATTTTTACAATATATTTTTATTTGTTCTTTTTCGCAATCTATTTTTATGACTAGTAATTAGATTTTATTGTTTATTTTTAAATATTGCGCAATGTAGAGTGTTTGTTGCATCTTGTTCTGAATAATAATGCGAAAAGAAGACTTAATATATCCTGAGAAAAATAAAATGATAGAAAGAGAAGAAAAAGAAGAGAAGGAGAGAGAAAAAAGAGAGGGGGAAGAGGGGGAGACAGAAACAGAGAGGGAGAGATACATAATCAACAATAATTATTTTAGGATAATTCGTAACCTAATCCGAGTCCTGATCATGACCTCCAACTTTTTTCCAAATAAGTAGCAGCATGTGCACAGCATGATTCGACAAAGCTTTCAGCATATCCCTTAATGGCATTAGCTTATGTTGCTCTATATACATATATATATATATATATATATATATATATATATATATATATATCATATAT
>JAANIC010005957.1:7390-26550 GCA_017607545.1 Acromyrmex charruanus | reverse complement strand
GTTTCTCTTTCTTTTCAGGCGCTTTCTTTTCAGCAGCTTTTTCCTTACTCTTCATTCGGGTTATTCGTCCATCGATCACCTGAAGTTTTTCGTCGTTAGAAAGAATCCTATCTTGTAGGATGGTGACCTTGCCTTTAATCGCAGGTCTCTTGACGGGTGGCCATTCCTCTCGTGGTGGAAGAATTACTTTTTCTCCCACGTCTTCCTCCATTTCGTCGCTAAAGTCCATAGCTTCCATTTCCATTTCGTCGTCTTTTGGTGTTACTTTCTTTGGAGCAGGACGTAGCGTCTTTTTTCTATCGATTACATCCTTTACGCTGTACAGTTCCTTTACAGGGCCCGTTTTCGCTTCCTCCTTGTAATTTCTCTTTTCCATATTTCGTCTTAATTCGAAAATTTCTCTCTCGAGTCTGGCCGCTCTATCCTCTGCAGTTCTCGTTCTGGCTCTTTCAAGTTCCAATTCACCGTTGAGTTTCGTCTTGACCGAGGCTATTTCTTTCTTCAACAGCTCTATTTCTTCAGATGCTGCTTCATCCCTCGTCATTTCCGCTCTCGTATGCAGAATTTTTAAACATCCCAGAGTAGCTGCTGCAGACAACTTGAGGGACTTTTGGAATGTTCCCTTCAAGTTGCCAGAGGTCTGGGCTACGCGCATGACCTCCATCATACATTTCTCCGCCATCTGTGAGACCTCCTCGCTGGGCTGTTCTTCGGCCTCTTCGATGTATTTCTCAAGGTTGATCTTGGATCTTTTCAACAGTTCCTTATTCGAGAGTTCTCTTATAATGTCTTCCCGTTTCAACTGAATTCGACGTTCTTCCTCTTCGTTTACCTGTCGCATGAGTTCCCTTTTAGAGATGTACATCTCCTTCTGAGAGCTGCTTCCGGGCTTTTCCAGAGTCGTATCCTGTGACATGTCTTGAGAGGTGTTTTCCGGCATTTCACTCTGCAGCCGACTCCTTTTCCTCGTATCGCTTTTGAAATCTACTCTGTCCAGTTTTACCTGAGGAACTCTGTCCAGTCCTACAATTTTGTCAGGAGGTTCCCCTGATTCCGACTCGTCGTCGGATGATAGCAGGGAAGTTCGTCCCATCTCTATTAGAGATCCTTTGCTAGATCCCCCGATGCTGCTGGTGTTAGCACGCGTTCTAGAACTCGGACTCGGTTTCTTGAAGAAACTTTTCGTTTCCTCCGTGGCCAGTTCTTTCGTTTTCTTCCCTCTGGGTCTCAATACTGGGAAGTCCTTGTTGAATTCCTCCTCTTCGTTACCTCCGCCTCTCAGACGAAGGCACGTTGTGATCGTCGTCTCGAGTTCCGGTCCCGAACTCGTGGGCTTCGCAGACGCATTTTCCACAGCCGCCCCTGCGGTGCAAGCAGCTGTTTGCCCGTCGTATGATGACGACACGGGGGGAGCCGGGACAGTACTCCCCCTCGCGCCGGTGACCTGGATCCGACCCAGGTCGTGGATATTAAGGTTTAGGGACATGTTCATAAAGGATGATGGAGAGTTGGTGGGCTATTTTACAAGCGGCCCATCACGCCGGGTTACGTTTTCCTTCGTTACTCCTGGACAGAGCGAGAAAGCACTCCGGAATGTCACTCCGGATATACCGCCGCACTCCTTCACGGACGAAACCGTTTCTTCCAAGAATGTATCAGGGGTGGTGGTAGTGAAATGGAAAAGTTCCTTGACCTCCCCGATAGAGATCTCGACACCTTTTCGTATAAGTAGCCCTAAGAAGGACCATTTCCGTTAAATTAGCTCTGAGAAGAGCTGGTCAGAACCCTCGTGCAATGGGGTTTCCCCCTGAGGGCTCCCCATCCCATGGCATGTGCCTCGCCGTGCACCCGGAGCACCGGAGGACACGGCAGCACGCCTGGCGGAGCACCGCCGTCGCACACTTCGGCCGCCGGACGCCGAGGGTACCACCCCGTCCCCCCAAAGAGGGACGGGGCGGGCCCCACGGAGGCCAGCGGCCGTGGAGGACGAACCTCCACTACCCCGTCCGAGAAGGGAGCAAACCTCCCCCTATCGGCGCCGGGTCGCCGGGCGGTGAAGTCAGGTCGCCAGCCCCTACCGGTACATTGAGGTCCCGTCCTGAAAAGGACAGTTCCTCCAGGCCCACTCCCTTACGTAAAAGAGAGCGGTGCCCTTGGGGTACCGGACCCGGTTGTACGGACTCCTCCTATCTAACGGAGGAGTCCGTACGGAACGTTGTTAGACCCCCCGAGGCCCCACCGCAGCCGGGAAGCCATCCCCAGCGCACCAAAGTGCACCGACGATGGCCCCGACCGCAGGAACGACCCCGGGGGGAGCTTCCGCGCCACGGCAAGGCCACGTTCCTCGCGGAAGGACGTGAGCTCTTGACTTGACCTTAGCAACGCTACCCAAATTGTTAACATCATTAAATATATCACTTTATGCAACATTTGTCTGAAATGTTTTTCTCAAAAGTGCATACTTTCCGATATTTAGCCAGTCCGGGATCATATAGGATGTATCATTTTAATTAACGCATTAAAATATCTCTTGAAGTGACAGTGCATTTTAAAGAAAAATGTTTCAGATCAAAGTTATATGGTTTGGAGGGAGATAAGATGGTGCTATTGGTTTGACCTTGAAAAATTATTTGAAAGACACGTAAAGGTCATCATCAATTTCTTAAATGGAATCTCATATATTTCATTGCATATTCTTGTAGCTTATCTGGACAGCTTTTCAAAACACTATAATCAAGTTCATTTTTATTAAGTACTTTTCGAATTATAAGGTTTGCAAATTACACATCATCGCCGGCATTAAGCATTACCTATAGTGCCCGACTGATGGTCTAAAATCTCTTGAATGTTGTTCAAAATTATGACCTGGATAACATTAAGGCTATCGAAGATTGTATCTCTTATTTTCATTTTTATGTAGAAATGTAATTTTTAGTGCAAAAATAAAAATAAGACTAATAATCTCCAATGGCTTTGATCTTGACAAATGTTATCCAGATCATGATCCTGAATAATATTTAAGAGGTTTTAGCCGTAAGTTGAACACCTTAGGTAATGCTTAATGCCGGCAGTGCTGTAACTTGCAAGCCTTATAACTCGAAAAGTATTTAATAAAAATGAATTTAATTATAGTGTTTTGGTAAACTACAAGAATATGCAATGAAATATCTCTGGAATTCCATTTAAGAATTTGATGATGATCTTTACATGACCTTCAAACAACTTTCTAAGGTCAAACCAATAGCATCACCTTATGTCTCACTGTTCAAGAGATATTTTAATGCGACAATTAAAATGATACATCCTGTATATATATATATATATATATATACACACACACACACACACACACACACACACACACACACACACACATAATAAAAATAGATGTAAATGCACTTAGAGGCATCTAATATATTTTTGTATAAGACTGCATTCTACACACATATAATTGTATTGAAATGTACGATTACGAAATTGAATTGTACGATTTCCATACAATGCGAATGTTTTGTACCGATCGATCTGTAACTTGCAACGTTAACATTCTTTTCAGTACAATATTTAATACACATTGGAAAGTATAAATTACTCTAAATAAATTTTACACAGAATGATCACTTTGAATTTTTTAAATAGGACCCTTCATTTTTTATTGCATATTTTCATAGCATATCTCGAGAGCTTTTCAAAACACTTTAATACAATATTTTTTATTAAGTACTTTTTAAGTTATAAAGTTTGAAAATTATAATATTACTAACACTATCATTATCCGAAGTGTCCGACTAGCTAAAACATCGTGAATATTATTCAGGATCATGAACTTGATAACATTTGTTAAAATTAATGCCATTGGTGGTCATTTTTTACGTGAAAATTTAAATACAAAGAATAATCTCCACCCTGACCACCTCTGACCTTGACTTTGATAAATATTATCAAGATTATGACATTGAACAAATTTAAAAAGTTTTAGCCGTCAGTCGAACATCTTAGATGATGCTAATGCTGTCGATATTTAATAGCGTTTTTCACTGGCAGAGCTGGTGTGCACTCAATACACTTTAAAGTCGTACACAAATCAACGTGAAGATGTATGTTTAATAAAAATTAACAAATTAAAGTATCAAAAAATTCAGCAAAGTAGGAGTCAACGCGGTAATTAGTGCGCTAATATAGTAGACATAAATTTCTATTGTCTTTTCTGTTAGACATACATTTAATTTCGTACGTGTTTCGACTTGATTTAAGTCATTCTCAATGAAATACATAAATTAAAATTAAATTATCCTATAATCTGATGCCAACCATCCACTTTACTGCGATGTTTCGATGATTTAATAAAAATATAGAAACGAATTAAACCGCGAAATCTTCAATACATTTTATTGTGATATTTGATAAAATATATACATTGAGTATTTTATTAATTGAGATATCTCACTTTTACATTCAAATTAAGTTAGTGTACAATAGCTTTAATGTGCATTAGTTCTGCCAATGAAAAACGCTAAATTTTAATAATTTATATCTTGAAAAATTCTCAACCGATAAGTTTCATTGTATTTTGAAAAATTGAACTCCAAGAATATGTAATAAAAAATGGAAATTACATTTTTTTAAATTTCAAAATTACCGTGTCTTGACTTTAATAACACTAGGTCAAGGTCAATTAAATGGTACCATTTTATGTTCCTCTCGTTATGAAATTTTTATCTGAATATATTTTTCGAATATATTCGACGCGTACTTTTAGGGATTATAGCTTGTAATGCTTTAAATGTCTCATATGTATATAAAAATCTATATAAAAATACGTCTAGTCTATTAAGTATAAGCAGCAACATTTATATAACTGATAGAATAATTTATTAAATAAAATTTTTACTGTTATAGCATGAAACAATTGTAGAGTATTGCTGTATGGTGTTTGGCTTGATGTTTTCTTTTATTTATGAAAGGTTTTTAAGAAATATCTGTTATTATTGCAGCCTTATAAAAATAATTTTTTTTTATACAATATTAATTTAAAAAATGGATGTTAATAGCTTTGCAATATGATCGATCGGAAAATCCAGAATGTAACAAATAAAATTATACTTAATTATTGTTTCAGGAACGTTGACTGTAAACGTGAGCGTATTGCTGTTAAGCTTAGCTTCTCCTGACGAGTCCAGTCTGGTAATATAAATATAAATATATCTTAATCACGTTAATAAAAAAAGTAATATAATACTTAATTATTAAAAATTCAATATTAAAGAATAGCAATTTAAAATACAAAGTTCATCTTTTTTTTTATAAAGGCCATAGTTGACATAAAGCGAGCAGAAGTGGCCCTAACTTGAAAAATTCGAAAGTTATGAAATAAAAAAGATATTTCTCTAAAAAATTAATTCAGACGCTGCAGTATTATTTATGTATACATATCTATACTTGAATAAAGTAAGTTAATAGTAACGCAATTAACAATATCGATGCGCTCTTCGTCCTAATGAAGTAAACAGTAAGGTTCACGAAACGTTGGCATTAATGATGGATGAAAACACAGGATAATCCTCAAACGTTCTAGTCCTTTGAAGATAATATCTCTATGAGAGCCTAAAAAGCTTTATAAGTTAATAGTATTTCTACAATTAATATTAATGCAACAATCGTCCTGATAATGACAGATTGGAGATTACTATTCGCCCTGACAAGTGCGGTTATATGTGGCATACGGCATATAGAAAGAGAGGTTTGATTTATTTGGGCATGATCCTAAGAAGAACTTGACGGCGATGGTGATTTGTTGATTCTGCTTTCCTAATGTTTCCTGTGGTCGTACTATCTCCTTGTGCTATGGGAACATTTGTATGACCTAAGTATCCTATGGTTTCAGCGAAATATTACGTTCCTCTTGTTACTCTAGTGGACTGCATAGTCTATGATTCATGACTAACTAAGCGGCGCGTTGAACCAAGAACATGTTATCAGGACAAAAGGGATCCTTCGACCCGTTGTGACTATCAGCCTCTTACAGCGCTTGTAAAGCAAAAAAACTCTAGGCCGCTGTGGCTGATGATCAATCACAACTTAGTTGATTGGGTCTTTCTCAATTAGGACTGATATTTTGAAAAGAAATGTTGGCAAAACCAAACGATAGACTCGAAGGTTCTCTCGCTATAGGAATATCCTAGGAGGTTTTGTGCATCTGAGCTCCAGTAGAAGATCTAGAAGATGCAATCGGTATGTTCCTTCACTGCTTCTATTAGGCTACTGAGAATGAGTACCGGGTACCACTGGTGGGATACCAAGGATTCCTGGCGGAGAAATAGTCAACTTGACGTCCCTAGAAACGTAATCATATTTCGTACATATTTCCAAGAGGTCGCTACAGTTAATCTTCTTGAAGGAAGTGCCTTAATATTCTTCCGGATGAAGTGATCAAATACCTCTGATATGAAAGTGCCAGGAACCGCTAATACAGGAATAGCGGCTGGGTACTATATTATTATTATGAGTACTATATATATTGCAGTCAATGCGCTCATGATCTCTTTGCTCATTGATTATGCGTTCAAAATTAGCAGCCAGTCCATCCTCCAGGACATGAGAACCTATAGTACAGTCCGCAAGGCCAAAATGCGCCTGCCTCTTCAACCTAACACGGCGCTGCTCAAGGACAACCTACCTTGCAGCCAAAGCAACAAGATTAGCAGATTGGCTATCCGTCCGATAGACCTTGCAGCAAACAGACGACTTGTCGCATTCTCGATGTCTTCAAAACACTGAAGTACTCCATCAAATTCAATCATTTTTGTGTTAAAAACCTTCAACATGGATTCAAGGTTAAAAGACCAAAACTAGACTCATTCAAACAATCTCTGAATAAATAAATAAATAAATAAGTAAATAAATAAATAAATAAATAAATAAATAAATAAACAAACAAACAAACAAACAAACAAACAAACAAATAAATAAATAAATAAATAAATAAATGAAATGCACGCAAAACTAATTAAAATACTATGTTCCATATTTATAGTCGTGTTTTTCTTCGTGAGAATCTCAGTTGAAACCAATCTTGAAATATGGAACAGTTCATTACATGAATTTTGAGAGTTGATTTGATATACATATAATTTCACATTTATAATTGCAATTTTATTGAGGAACACAGATGAAATTTGTTTCGACATATAACTTGAATCCTCTTTTTCACAATTCAATAGTCAAGTCTTGAAAAAAAATATCTCGTAATACGTAAAGGAAAATCGGGGGAAAAAGGCTATACTTAAGCCTTTACTCTTGAATGAATATTCTTCTTCATGTTATTGCATTAATCTTCGAAAAAATATTATTTACACTAGAAAGCTTTCTCTATTTATAAAAATTAATAAATTAAAGTTTTGATATTCTATATAAGTGAAAAAAATTGATATGTCATATCCTCCAAAAATGGCATTTTCCACCTATATATACTTAATTCCAAAAAAAGCGGTACACTAAAAATTTGAAAAAAATTTTCCTAAACTTCAAATGATCATAACCTGGTAAAAAATGAAGATAAAAATATGTTTAAAAATGCAAAATGAAGTTTAAAATGTCTACTTTAAAAATATTTGAATGAGAATTGTAATAGGCCACTATTTTTAAAATGGCGGATGACAAAGTGAGAAAATGCAAAATTGGTAATCAAAAGTCCAAGTTTGCGATGATGCATGGTGTTAAGCAGATATCATAGCGTAACGGGACAATACGAGGCATGTCCAGAAAGTAAGTGTACTGAGGCTCTCACGGCCGGAGGGATTTTTTTTTCGACATGTTGGCTACATTGCCGTGTAGCCTGATTCCTCCCCTCCGCAACGAGACCGGTCCGAGGTCAGTATGTTGAAAACTGTCGACGCGAAAAGAGGTTTCGTGAAAAATGTCAATCCAATCTCCCGCCAAGTGCGAAATACGCAGCGTCATCCGTTATCTCGTTTGGAAGGGAAAAACTCCGGTTGAGGTTTATAATGAGGTAAAAACTGCATATGGTGATAAAGGTATGAATCGTACGAGTGTGTTCAAGTGATGTCGCTAGTTTAAAAACGGTCGTACGTCTGTGCATGATGATCAGAGAAGCGGAAGACCTTCAATTCTGACTGACGACATTGTGGAAAAAATCGAAAATGCGCTCCGTGACGATCGCAGATTGACTGTGGATGAACTTTCTGCGATGTTTCCGCAAATCTCCAGATCTCTGCTACATGAAACCATCACAGAAACCCTCGGATATCGGAAACTATCCGCGAGGTGGATCCCAAAACAGCTGACAGACCAACACAAGTTGAATCGAGTGGAGGCCGGGCAAGAGTTTTTGAGACGCTACAAACTCCATGGAGATGAATTTCTCCGACGAGGAGGTGAAGGGGGAGGTGGAGAAGTGGACGAAGGGGTTGGCGGGAAACTATTTCGAGGAAGGCATCAAAAAATTAATATCCCGGTTCACCACCTGCATTGAGAGGAATGGTGACTATGTCGAAAAATAGCTTACATATGTATTAATGTAATCAGATCATGTTTTGTTTCAAATAAAAATTTTTGCAACCTACAAAAATTCAGTACACTTACTTTCTGGACATGCCTCGTACATATGTGAAAGTATAGAATTTTATCTTTAAATCGCTTTTTTATCGAATTCGATATGATGATTTTTCGCTAAATTATCCCAAATTTAAGATACTGTTGTCATTAGCTCAAATTATGGTTGTAATTCTTCCTAATATGAACTGTATAGAGTTTGAAACGTCATGTGTGTATGTTTACATATGCGTGTGCGTGCGTGTACGCATTCTGCTTTTAGCGTTATCTAGAATCAACGTCATGGACATGACAGAAATCTGATATATGTATATTCCATATTTGTATATGTGTATGGCTGCGTGCATGCGTTTGTATATATTAATAATGTGTACGATCTCCTGATGCGCGTTTTCTCATTCATACAATCTGGTATACTCTTTCTCTGACGAAAATCAGAAGTTTCATAAATATTTATTTAACGTTTACATGAGCGTTTGCAGGAATTCGTTGAGAATTCAAAAATGGTCAGTAGATTGTTCATAAAGCGGAAATTGCAACGCTGCAACATTAAGAAGGCATTCTCTGACGAAAATAAGAAGTTTCACTTATCTGTCATTGGAAATGTGTTTTTTTTGTTTCGTATGTTAATTTGCTTTCTACTCTAAATAAAGAAGCCATCTTTTGTTTGGTTAATTATGGCTGTTGAAACGAATACCGAATTTTTTCTGTAAAAATTTTTTCTTGTCTATTCTTAGGATCACGGACGAGTCACGTTCTAAACATCTACACTTAATTCTCCATCCAAACGAGACCTAAGGCATAATTTATAGATCAAATGAAATTGTTTGATGCTTACATGAGTGTTTGCAGGAATTTGTTGAGAATTTAGAAACGACCAGTAGAGTGTTAGTAAAACGGAAATTGCAACGCTGCAGCGTTTGAAAGACATTTTCTAATGAAAATAAGAAGTTTCATGAATGTTTGTTTGACGTTTACATGAACGTTCAGTTCAAATAAATATTGAATCTGCTGAACATAGACATTTTAT
Source organism: Acromyrmex charruanus (assembly GCA_017607545.1). Lineage (NCBI taxonomy): Eukaryota > Metazoa > Arthropoda > Insecta > Hymenoptera > Formicidae > Acromyrmex > Acromyrmex charruanus. The sequence continues at coordinate 16,949 of JAANIC010005957.1, read as the reverse complement.
AAAAAAAAAGGTATAAAATTTTTTACTGAGAAGTCTTATCATACTGCGCCTTTTATCCTATTTGATATGGTTTTTTAAACGCGAGAAATTGAATTTCACTGTGTCTCTAGTGGCAAAGTTGTGCACTGCTTAAAAATTGGATACGTAGAATGTTTGCTAAACAAAGGAAAAACGCTTCTGCTATGGAATTGAGGAAAATGCTTTTTGGGCGTCTTTAAGCGTAAATGCCTTACAAAACGTTTACTGAGACTCAATAATCCATCACATTGGAACAGCGTTTGTTGAACGAAAAAAAATGCTTGTTTCATGGTATTGAAAAAAGTGTTCGCTATATTTGAAAAATCTGACAGTGAATTCTCTGCATCAGCGTTTACTGAGCATCCTTTGAAAAGCGTTGCTTTAGCATTACAGCTTTCATGAAACGATATACATATATATATATATATATATATATATATATACACACATATATATATATTAGATGTACAACTTTGCTTCCGCCGTTTTCCTATAGATGGCTTTAGCGGTAAGTGGTGGTCGAAATAAATAGATCACAGACGTCATACAATAAACTTGGGCATTTGTCAACATAACCCCATAGAAACATTAGTCGATTTGTGTCTGCATAATAAAGTTATTCTCGATTGAAAATGTCAGTTTATGAGCAAATGCTCGTCATTTGCGGGAGGTTTTAATTTTCTGCTTCAATATGAAGAAATCTGCGGCTGAGGCTCCTCGAATGCTCTCAAATACTTATGGTGAGGCCGCTATTAGTGCAAGAACATGTTGTGAGTGGTTTCAACGCTTCAAGAACGGTGATTTTAACGTTGAAGACTGGCATAGCGGTGGAAGAGAGAAGGTTTTCGAAGATGCAGAATTAGAGGCATTACTTGATCAAGACTCGTGTCAAAATCAAGAAGAATTGGCACGATCATTGGGAGTGACTCAACAAGCCATTTCAAAACGCCTTAAAGTCATGGGAATGATTCAGAAGCAAGGAAATTGGATGCCGTACGAATTGAAGCCGAGAGATGTTGAGCGGCATTTGTTTGCTTGTGAATAGCTGCTTGAAAAGCAAAGACGGAAGGGATTTCTGCATTGCATTGTGACTGGGGACGAAAAATGGGTTCATTACGATAATCCTAAGCGCAGAAAATTATGGTGAGTTCCCGGCCATGCTTTCATGTCGACGGCCAAACCGAATATTCACGGTCATGCTCTGTATTTGGTGGGACCAGCTCGGCGTAGTGTATTATGAGCTGTTAAAACCGACTGAAACAATCACAGGAGATCAGTATCGAACGCAATTGATGCGTTTGAGCCGAGTATTGAAAGACAAACGGCCGCAATACAACGAGAGACACGATAAAATGATTTTGCAGCATGACAATGCTCGACCCCATGTTGTGAAAGTGGTCAAGACATACTTGGAAACGTTGAAATGGGAAGTCCTATCCCACCCGTCGTATTCTCCAGACGTTGCTCCCTCTGACTATCACTTGTTTCGATCAATGGCACACGGCCTGGCTGACTAGCACTTCCGGTCTTATGAAGAAGTAAAAAATTGGATCGATTCGTGGATCGCCTCAAAGGATGACCAGTTTTTTTGATGCGGGATTCGTACGCTGCCCGAAAGATGGTAGAAAGTAGTGGCCAGCGATGGACCATACTTTGAATCATAAATGTATAACCAGTTTTTTACAATAAAGCTTCGAATTTCGGAAAAAAAACGCCGGAAGCAAAGTTGTACACCTTGTTGATATTCGTGTACCACTTATGTACTACAGACAATACACATTGTACTAACGCTAGCGCCGCCTATTAGCGTACTGCGCTGGCTTCTCTAGTCGTGTCTGTCTGGCCACGACGCTTGTAACGGACACATCGATATCCTAAATATACGATTTGTTTTTCTGCACTCTCCTTGTTCTTTTCTTCGTGCCTTCGCCTCGCCTTAGTCTCGTCAATAGGTTATGGGCCCAGGACGACGCGCTTATTAAGTGCAACGCGAACGCGAAGTGTGTGGGTGACCAATAAAAGTTATAACCGACTTTTTTTGAGGACAACACGAACGCGGAACAAGATGGCGTCGCAACACACGGTCCGCATCGAGCCGCTCGGAAAGGATAACTTCGACACGTGGCGTATTCAAATGGAGGCCCTGCTCGTTAAGAGCGATTCATGGTCCGTCGTGAGCGGAGAATCGGTAAAGCCCGAAGCCGCCGCGGAAGGTGCAAGCGCCGCCGCCACCGCCGCCGCCGCTGCAGCCAGAACAGCATGGGAGAGAACCGACAGAACCGCGAAGTCCGACATCATCCTGGCGATCAGTCCGTCCGAGCTGAAACTCATGAAGGGATGCGAAACATCACACGCCTTATGGCAAAGACTACAGGCGACTTATCAGTCGGCAGAACCTGCGCGAAAGGCGTCGCTGCTCAAGAAATTAACACTTCATCGAATGACCGACGGAGAAGATGTTCGTGATCCCCTGCGCGGATTTTTCGACACCGTCGACAAATTGGGAGAGATGGAAGTCGAGGTAAACCCAGATTTACTAACCATCATGCTACTGTACAGCCTTCCGCCGGCGTTCGAAAACTTCAGGTGCGCAATCGAGTCGCGCGACGCGTTGCCGACACCGGAGGCATTGCGCATAAAGATAATCGAAGAGGCCGACGCGCGTAGAAGCGATTTATGTCCCGGTTCCCTAACCCCGAGCGCTCTTGCCGCGAGGACGACGCGCTCGAAAAAGGGACAGCCCGGTCAGTCGAAATCGAAGACAAAACGGGACGAACAACGCGATCCGAAAAGTGTCGATTCTAGCCGAATAAGGTGCTTTCGATGTAAGCGTTTCGGACATAAAGCGATCGAGTGTGGAAAATCGCGCGGGAACGACGAAGCACCGCGAAAAGTCGAGGATTTGAGCATGTATGCGTCGTCGGATTTTTCGCCACCGCAGAACGCCTTCGAAATCGAAAGCGCGCCGGAACGCGAAAAGTGGTGCCTCGATAGCGGCTGCTCCTCCCACTTGTGTAGAGACACGCGCGATTTTTCGGAAATCTCGAACGTCGCAAATGGAACATTGAATCTCGCGACGAAAGCGTCCGCGGAAATAAAGGCTCGAGGAACTGTTTTGTTTACGGGCGACGTCAACGGTATAACGAAGCGAGTGAGCGTGAAAGACACGCTGCACGTCCCGGAATTAAGGACGAACTTGCTCTCCGTCGGAAAAATTACCGACCGCGGATATAAGGTAATCTTCGATAAATTCGCCGCCGAAATTGTGGACAAAAGAAATCGTGAGACGGTCCTGATTGCGGATCGAAAGGATGGACTTTATTATATTCGCGAGTCAAAGTCCGAGTGTTGCGCGGCGACTGAGAAAAAGGAGAGTCGAGCTTTGAAAACCTGGCATCAAAGGATGGGCCATTTAAATGTACGCGATCTCGTGAAGTATGTTCGGGCAGGCGACGTTCGCGGTATCAAACTAGATGACGCGACAAGCGATTTAGCGTGCGAGGTTTGCGCTCGCGGAAAGATGACGCGCGCTCCCTTTCCGAAAAGGACGGAACGAAAAACCGAGTTACTGGAAATTGTACACAGCGACATTTGCGGCCCTATGCGAACTGAGTCCATCGGTCGAGGGAGATACTTTATAGTTTTTATCGATGACCACTCGAAGTGGTGCGAGGTCCGCGTGATACGAGAGAAAAGTCAAGCGTTAGAAGTCTTTAAGGAGTTTAAAGCGTATGCCGAAAGGCAGACCGGAAAACGAATAAAGTATCTGCAAAGCGACAACGGGAGAGAATACTGTAATTCCGAGTTCGACGCGTTTTTAAGAGAACACGGTATCGGTCGGCGACTCACGACAACTCATACGCCGGAACAAAACGGCGTGTCCGAGCGTCGAAATCGAACGTTAGTCGAAATGGCTCGCTGTCTACTTATACAGTCGCAACTCCCGCCTTCCTTCTGGGCCGAGGCCGTCAACACCTCGAATTACATTCGTAATAGATGTCCGTCAAGCAGCCTGAACGGAAGGACCCCATTCGAAGCTTGGACTGGGAAACTACCGGATGTAAGCCATTTCCGAAGTTTCGGTCAAAAGGTATATGTCTTAAATCGTGACCCCAAAAAGGGAAAATTTGACGATAGATCAAAGAAGGGCATTTTCCTCGGTTATTCGGACGTGTCGAAGGGTTATCGAGTGTGGATATCCGGCGAGCGGCGGGTGGATGTCTCCCGTGACGTCAAGTTTTTGGACCTCTCTGAGGATGCAATCGCGGATAAGTTCGAGGATTTTTACGACGATAAAAGGCAGACTACCAACGGAAATGAGCTAGGCATCGAAATCGAACTATGCCCCGATGAGGCAAAGATAGACATCCGTGAAGGAGACGCACTTTCCGAAGAGGAAGAAGAAATCGACAATCCCGGCGAGAATCGACCCGGGAGAGGGCCAGGTAGACCCCGCATCGTGAGGACCGGATTGAGGGGAAGACCGAAGAAGGCACATCATTCGGCACGTCTCGCTGACGAAGAATGTGCGAACCTCGCCGAAATTCCGACGAACATGGCCATGAGTGGACCCGAGAAAGATCTCTGGATAAGTGCCATGAAGTCCGAATTGGAAGCTGTTTTGATGAACGGAACTTGGGTGATTGTAGAACGCCCGGAAAATCAGCAGACAATAGGTAGCCGATTCGTTCTTCGCAACAAGTTTAGAAGCGATGGAACCTTAGAGAAGAAGAAGGCCCGCCTCGTCGCGAGAGGATTTTCACAGCGACCTGGCGTTGACTTCGGCGACACTTTCGCTCCCGTGGCTCGTATCGGATCCATTCGATTGGTGGCTTCCCTCGCGGCTAAACTAGGTCTCGAGTTACGTCAATTCGACATAACCACCGCGTACCTAAATGGAAATCTAACTGAGGATGTGTACATGGAGCCCCCAAAGCATATCAAGGAGGTGCTTGAGGAGATTGTTAGCTCTAGCGGAACGTCAAGGTTGCGTAGCGTTGCGTCAAGGACTCTCGAGCAACTCCAACTCGACAATAAAGTGTTCCTTCTCCAAAAGGCCCTATACGGTCTTCGTCAGGCCGGAAGATGCTGGAGCGAGAGGTTACGAGCAGTTCTTTGCAAGTTTGGACTGACTCAGTCAGCATGTGATCCGTGTGTGTTCTATATTAGAGAACAAGAAAATCTCGTCATCGTCGTTGTATACGTCGACGACATTATCGTGGCGGCAAGAAGGGACTGCGACGCAGCGAGTCGGCTTTACGCTCATCTGTCCCAAGAATTCGAAGTCAAGGATCTTGGTCTCACGACATACTGCCTGGGCATTGAATTTTCACAGGTAGGAGGAAAGATCACGATGAATCAGCGAGGATACATCGACGATTTGTTGAATCGTTTCGGAATGATCGATTCGAAACCCGTCACGACTCCCATAAGTCAGGGAGCGAAGTTAGCTCGAAACGAGGCAATTGATTCGACACGGGTTAAGGAACCGTACAGGGAGCTCGTGGGCGCACTCATGTACCTGTCTGTGTGTACCAGGCCTGACATTGCGCATGCAGCGAGCTACCTGAGCCAGTTCAATAACTGCCACGGCTCCGATCATTGGACAGCAGCAAAAAGAGTGCTGAGATACCTGAAGGGCACTCGAGATGTTGGGCTCGTTTACGGAAAAACCTCGGATCCGTTAACGGGTTACGTTGATGCCGACTGGGCAAATTGTGAAATCGACCGGAAGTCCTACACGGGCTTCGTTTTCATTCTCGCCGGAAGCCCAATATCGTGGGAATCACGCAAGCAAAGGACGGTCGCCTTGTCCTCGATGGAGGCCGAGTACATGGCGATCAGCGACGCCACAAAAGAAGCTGTACATCTTCGGAGCTTTATACTGGAACTCAGTCCTGGCAGCAGCGGCAAGATTACCTTGTACAGCGACAATATCGGCGCCATTAAACTGGCCGAAAATCCAGTTTTCCATAATCGGTCGAAGCACATTGACGTGCGACACCACTTTGTGCGCGGTGTAGTCGACAGCGGCGAAATAGAACTTTCGTATAAATCCACAGAAGACATGGCTGCAGATATTCTGACGAAAAGACTGCCGGGTCCCAAGCACCGAAAATGCGTTAGATCATTAGGCTTAAGTTGCGATTGCGTGAGTACTGATTAGTTCAAGGTTGTATTGAGGGGAAGTGTTGATATTCATGTACCACTTATGTACTACAGACAATACACATTGTACTAACGCTAGCGCCGCCTATTAGCGTACTGCGCTGGCTTCTCTAGTCGTGTCTGTCTGGCCACGACGCTTGTAACGGACACATCGATATCCTAAATATACGATTTGTTTTTCTGCACTCTCCTTGTTCTTTTCTTCGTGCCTTCGCCTCGCCTTAGTCTCGTCAATACACCTAATATATATATATATATATATGTATATATATATCGTTTCATGAAATCCTGGCGAAAATATGGAACTTTATAAAACATTAAGAACCGATGACGATTTTTTAAGAGTTTATACATTTTCAAACTTTATAAGAATGCTTACAGAACACCATTGGATCTTAAATACTTTCAGAACGCTTATAAAATGCAGTATATATATATATATATATATACAAGGTATCCTGTAACTGTGATTATGATTTTTCCGGCACTTCCGATGATCTAACACACACAAAAATGAGTTTGGATAAAAATTAATCAGTTTTCAATCGGCTACAAATTGCAATATTAAAAATTTGCAAAAAACTCTTTTTTAGGAAAAAAAATTAAAGTCACCCTAATTTTTTTAAATGGCACTACGTATTTTTTACTTCATAATTTTGTTACTGGTGTCAAGACGAGTTAAATGACCTGCTATACTATGACCTTGAGATGATCTTACAGTTGTGGGATTAATAAGCGGAAATGTTTTCATGGAAAATTATTTTATTTGTATTAAATTTTTTATATGGACTATTCTACAGTAGAAAAAGATTTTTGTATCTATTACTTTTTCACAGACATGGATTCTTTTTTAAATGAAACTTACATACAAAACAACAAAGTATAAACAAAAATAGTAGCATAAAAAAAAGTAGAATAAAAAATTATAACAAATTTAAGAAAGAAATTATGTAATTACAATAAGTGTTTGAATTGTAGTCCATTTTCTTGTAGGCACAATTCTGTTCTATGTAATAAATTTCTATTAGTTGCTCTTATAATGTTGTCATCATATTCATTGGCGAATTTCTTCGCATGCTGTACGGATTTGTTTCAAATGTTCCATATTTTGAATTGGTACCGCGTACACTATTGATTGCAAATGACCCCATAGAAAAAAATCTAGTGGTGACAAATGGGGGAACCGAAGTGGCCAAGGAATTGGTCCGTAAGTGCTCAACTAACGTTCTCCGTATTTTGATTATTTAGATATTGAACAATCCGAGGGTTATGAGATGGATAATTATCTTGTTGGAAATAAATACGTTGCACAACATCATTTGGAAGCACTTGCAACAATGTTGGAAATTGAGAAAAAAATTTAAATAAGCTTGGACTGTCAAATTCTGTTCATAAATGTAAATCCAGTCAGATGACGGTATATATACTACACCAAACATTCATTGTAACTTTCTGTTGAAAATTATGTTCTCGGAACCAATGAGGATTATCTTTCGATCAAAAGTAATGATTATGACGATTAATTACACCATTATTTGAGAACTTACATTCGTCCATAGGATATTCTGTAATACATTTTCGACTAAGACTGAACTATGATTTATGATTAATGATTCTAATAACAAACTAAGATTTGTTGAAGAACACAAGAATTGTTGAAGTATTCGAGCTACGCTATACTACAAGTTATGTTGATATTTTTTCTATGTACAAATTATATACATGTGTGAACTACATTCGGGAATATCACGAATTCCGAAATGGCTACGTTTGTTCTTCACGTCTGTAAGGTCATCTCAAGGTCATAGTATAGCAGGTCATTGAACTCGTTTTGACACCAGTTACAATATTATGAAGTAAAAAATGTGTAATGCCATTTAAAAAAATTAAGGTGACCTTGACTTTTTTCCTAAAAAAGAGTATTTTGCAAATTTTTAATATTGCAATTTGTAACCGATTGAAAACTGATTAACTTTTATCCAAACTAATTTTTGTCAGATCATCAGAAATGCCGGAAAAATCATGATGACAGTTATGTATATACATATATATATATATATATATATATATATATATNACAATCTAATATTTCCAGTGGCGCCAACGTTCTGCTACTATCATATCCTTAAAATCAGACGTTTTTAACCTATAATTCAGTTGACAGTTTGTACCCAAGCCAACTAGTTTTGTTTGCATAGTATTTTAAAAGAAGTTATTTTGTGAAAAAATGGAAATTTCGCGTGAAAATTTTCGGGCAATGATTTTTTACGATTACAAATGTAATCTAACTCCGAAACAATGAATCGATCGACTTCATTTGGCTTTTGGGGATGAAGCACTATCCAATAGGACTATTTATAATTGGTTTTCCAACTGAATTCTAGCGTGGACGTACCTTTCTTTGTGATGAATTCTGTGAAGGTCGTCCATCCACATCTGTTGTTGCCACTAATGTTTAATTAATGCTGTGCGTGAAATGATTGAGCGAGACCGGCATATGATACCGAGATTCAGGCATCCTTAGGCATTTACATGACAGCAATACATACGATTTTGCATGATCACTTGAGCATAAAAGCGTACAGAAACTTTGCAGTCGTTGGATCCCAAACAATTTAAAGCTCAAAAACAGGTTCGTGTTAAATGGAGCAAAGAAATGTTCAAGAAATTTAACCGAGGTCGGTCACATTTGGTCTATAATATCGTTACTGGGGACGAAACATGGATCTATTCGTATGAGCTCGACAGTAAACAATAATTCACTGTTTGAGTATTTCAAAATGAACCGAACAAGAATGAAACCAACAAAAGTTGTTCGTTCACGCAGTGCTGCCAAACAAATGATTGCTTGTTTCTTCAGTCATACCGGACATGTGGGAACCGTGGCTTTAGAGGATCGAAGGACTATAAATACTGATTAGTATACAACAATTTGTTTGCCAGAAGTCATAAATTGCGTAGGACAAACTGAAATCGTCGCATTGTCCTTCATCATGACAATGTCACACAGCACGTCAAACCGTTGATTTTTTATCGAGTAAAAATGTGGAATTGATGATTTATTGTCCGTATTCACCTGATTTATCACCTAATGACTTCTTTTTGTTCCCAAACATTAAAAAGAAGATGCGATTTGAGTCGCCTGAAGCAGCTGTTGAAACATTTCGTACACTGATTTCTGAGGTTACAGCCACAGAGTGGAAAAAATGCTTCGAAAATTGGTTCGAGCGTATCCAAAAATGTTTCGATCTTAAAGACGAATATTTCGAAAAACAATAAAGCCATTTACCGAATTTTACATGTTTTTTTTCTTGTTTGCAGAAACTTTTCCAACAGCCTACGTATATATATATATATATATATATATATATAT